>JAJONR010001132.1:0-100439 GCA_029582245.1 Solanum etuberosum | reverse complement strand
ATAATGCTTTTTGTAGTCTCATTTTTAAATCACTCTTCGAAGGTGATTTCTTTGTTGGAGTACTCCGGGGGGATTGTGGTACCTCCTTTGGAGCTGGGGACCATCGTTTGATCATAACTTTTTTGGAAAGATATTTGATCCTGTCAAATTCATGAACTACAAAGGTCCAGCTAATTATATAAGAAATTCTTTTTTGAACAAAATATTTACACAACTTGATATGTTCAGGTAGTGAGGAAATATCTTGCTCTATTTGAAACTGACTAAATCTGTCAGAAAATAGTTTTGGTAAAACTTGACGATTACCTCCGAAGCAGTTCCACCATTCGTAAAACCATCTTGGGATAATTGATTTGGCTAATTCCGAGCTATACTTTATAAACCAGGTGTGAGTAGTAGGTCTTAAGTATAGAAAATTAAACCATGCTGATTTATAATCGTACCAATTAAAGGTTTGGGGTCGATGCGCCCTTTGAACTCATATGCGATACTTCTTGAAGTAACCTTAGTTCATTTTTACTTGTGGGGAAATTAGCCTTAACCGACATAGAGACTATGTGAGCTATAACATGATCCCCCGGTGTCTCCCACACCGGAAAGGGTTGTTCTACTTACCAAAGGTAGAACCATAAACTTCTAGCTTAAGTGGATCCACTAGTTAATCAACCTATGGGGGCACATAGTTATGGGATAACGAGATTGCTACTAGAAATCCGGCCTCTACTACGGGGGAGCTTCCATATCATGAGATTGTTTTGGAAACCCGACCTCTACTACGGGAGAGCTTCCATCTCATTATCAATATCCACTCGGTGCTAAGCATAAATTCCCACGGAATAGTCATTTCTTACTTGACTTCATTACTCATGAAAAGGTTCCCTTGGACAACAAATTCAAGCTAGTTTCATTAAGATAGCTCATTGTCTTTGATTCAATTAGGTGAGAAAGCCTTTCAACCTAAGAATCTTTTCTATGTGAAAGAATCATTTCTATGTGAGAAAACCTTTCACATCATGCTAGTTATGTGTTTATGAGAATTTCCTTTCAACAGCATAACAACAACATCATCATTGGTACTTTACTCTCAAAGCACCCTTAAAACATTTGCATACATTTCATAAGAATATACAAAGTCCATAATTTACCTCTTGAGGTCAAAACCCACTTTCAATCATCAATACTTAGAAAACATGGGTTAGATATGAATTTCGTCATAAATACATGTAAAGCTTGCAATACATGCTAGATTTCATAAAACTCTTCCTTGAAGATCAAAATCCACATCATATGATTCATAACTTGAAAACATGGGAATTACATGGGTTCATGGGGGTAATCATCATAAAATCATTGTAATCCATCAATTCATGCATAAGAGATCATAATTCAATCATTTAAATCAACAATTTAAAGAACCCATGACAATTGAAGAAAAGCCTAACTCAATTGGGGAATTCTAATCTTTGAAATAGAGAATTTGGGAACTCCATCGATAAAAGGAATCCATGGATGAAAACTATCATACCTCAAAGCCCAAAGCTTAACTTCAATGGAGGAATTGAGGCTTGACCTTGATCCTAGCTTGATCCTTTCTTCTTCTTCTTCAAGTTTCTAGAGAGAGAAATATTTTGGAGAGGAAGATCTTTGATTTTCTTTTGGGTTTTGGAAATAATGACTTGAATGGGTGAGTTTTGGGGTTAAAATGAATTATATAAGGGTCCTAGACTTGGGTAAAAAACGACATAGCATTAAGTTAAAACAATTGGGAAAAGACCCAATAACCCCTGACTTAAAAACTACGAATTGGCTCATTGGAAGCTCGCCACAGGTTGTCATGACCACCACTGCCCGTCAAACGGGTCGTGTAGAAATTAAGCCTGACAGTGCTTCACTATTTTGGGTATAACTTTTTAATCCGAGATGGAAATTGGGCAAACTCGGTGGCGTTGGAAATAGGACTCAGAGACCTTCAATTTGATAGGTCATAGGTCACCTAATTCATTTTGAGCTAAAAGAGATAATCGTTTGAAGTTGACCCTAAACTCTAAGTCTAATGAAAAGCCCTTCACGGACCACTTCACGGTCTATTGTGATGCCCGTAGCCCTTGACGAGTAGCTAGGTTTGGCACCCCTCTTCCCCTAAAAAACCAACTCTTGTCCACGACCCCTCCCACGGCCCGTGGTGGCCTTCACGAGCTATCTAGTGGCTTGTTGGGAGGGTCCTCATTTGGGGAAGTGTAGCCTAGCTACTGCCTCATCTTCACGAGTGGCACCACGATCCGTGGTGACCACCACGAGCCGTCTTGGCTCTTGTGGGAGGAGATCTTCCTTTGATCACTCACTGTCTAGGGTCTACGGGAACCACCACGACTCGCGTGAACTTCATGGAGGGTGTCAAGGCTCAAATCTTATGTTTGTAGCCTCTTCCTTGGACCCTTGCTTAGGCTACTAAGTTCCGATGTGTTACATTATCTCTCCCTTGGTAACATTCATCCTCGAATGAAATTTCTAGACACCTCTTAAAGGAAACAACTCAAGACTAGCAGCCCATCATACATGCAACTCATCTAAATGCACACAACCAATGAGGAACTTCATCTCCAAGCTAAACATGCTCAATGCATCACAAGGAAGTAGGAACTACATTTAACAGCCCATTATGCAAGAAATTTCAACATTTCTCATGTTCAGGGAAGAACTACCTTCTCCAAGCTAAAAGTATGCTCAACACAATCTCATGGAGCCTATATGCAATTCACTCTAAAAAATCATAGCTAAAACATGTTCATAATTTCACCTCATGAAGTCTATAGGCAACTCATACTCAATACAAAACATCATGAGGAAAATCAATCATATAAAATCGTTTTCTTTCAAAAACACAAGTTTTCATGAACATGCATCACATAAGGAAATCATGGGAACATCTAAAACACACATGACTTCAAACAAAGAGGAAACCATGAGGAACTCACTACCTCGAGCTAGGGGAGGAGTAGAAGGAAATGATAGGGATATCGGGACATCATATCAGCCTCGGCCTCCCGAGTAGCACCCTTAACTAAAAGATTCCTTCACAATACTTTTTCGAAAGCAACTTCCTTGTTCCTCAACTTCTTGACTTGCCAGTCTAGAATCTTAACCGGACATTCTTCATAAGAAGAACTTTCATCAACTCACAAACCTTCTAAGGGAACTATGGACGTCGGATCTCCAACACCCTCTTTTCAACATAGAGACATGAAAAAAAAACCCGGATGCACCGATGCCAACTCCTTAGGGAAAGCTAACTCATAAGCAACCTTACCAACACATTTCAAGATTTCATATGGGCTTACAAAACGAGGACTACACTTCTCTTTCTTACCAAACCTCATTACACCCCTCATGGGTGAGATGTTTCAAGTAAACCCCAAATCACTAACATTAGGAACTCACAATGACTTTGCTATCTAAGCACACCATCTCCCCCTTGGGAGCAAACCCCACTAGTCTTTTCAAATCCATCTCTCTCAATCTAAACATAACACCAACTTCTTAGCAACCACTAAACCATTGATACAAGTAAACACTTAAGAAGTTTCCACAAGGAGTTTCAAGGACTACTTCAAACACAATAACCATACATGGAGTCTTACCATATCCAACGAAACACTCAATATCAAGCAATGCATAACCTAAAGCTAAAAGAAAAACCTTAACTTACCAATTACCGCATTCGGGGAACCCTCATGATCTTCTTGAATTTGATCTTGCCTTCCATCCCTTCCCTTAGAAGTAAGAATTGGGCAATCTCTTATCTTGTGACCACTCTTTCCACAACCAAAACAAGCATTAGAACCGGCTAGACATTTACCCTCATGTCTTCTCCCACACTCCCTACACTCTGGACACATTTTCTCACTACCACCCTTACCTTGAGAATGATTTCCTCCATCGGACCTTGAATGTGAAGACTCATGATATGCTCAAATTACACCTCCCTAAAGAAGTATAACCGATCATTATCAAGTATAGAACCCAACTTGTAGGTTGGGGTCGATCCCACGAGGAAAATGGTTTAGACTTAAACTTCACTCACTATTATATCCATTTAGTCAAATTATTTCCGAGACAAGTAAATAACGAGGGGATTTTGTAAGCAAGTAACAAATTGTTAATTAAGTAACAAGATTCAAACTTTGAGTTATCAATATGAGAGAGAAACTGGGGTGTACGTGTTCCCCACAAGCTCTTAACGTAGTAATCCTAATAATAGTAATCCTTTCCTAGTGACTTACATGCAAAGTTGATAAGTTAGGTATCCCTAAGTGATTGGTCCTCCAAATAGGGAATTTCACTACGCACCTTGGTCCGGCTATGAGTGTGTACTTTACTAACCCTTACCTTTACCTCATATTAGACATCACATCAATGTATGACTTAGTTTTCACCCTCGCACCAATTGACATTAGACTATTAGATAGCATCCACTAAATCTCTGTTGTTAATTCTTTTCTCATTAACTACCTCCTTGGTCCGGCAAGTAGAAACGATGTGAGTTCTAACGTTGGCCACCGTTAAAAAGACTTCTAAGCGAAAGAATTAACAATACATGCATAAACACTATTCAAGAATTACTTAATTATTATTCAAACGTTGTTAATTGCTTATGGTTCCCACAACCCTAGTTGTGGATTTAGCTACTCATGTTTGAAAGAACACAATTCATAATTGGGTAAAAAGAATTCATGAACTTACAAGAAGAATTGATGAAATCCGAAATATTCAATTGAATTTCAAAGATAAAATCTTATTAAATGAAATCCAGAAAGTTAATTGCTAAGAGTTTGCCAATTAATTCCCAAAACACAAACTTAGAAGTATACAATAATGTCTAACCCCTAAAAACGAGGTTTATATCTCTTATTTATAGAAAACAAGTCCTAAATAAAAAGGAAACAAAATAAGTAAATAACAGGCTGGGACGCAGTTTCAAACGGCGCTTCGACTTATGGACCGTGGGTCGACTTACGGTCCGTAGGTCCTCTCCGTGGCTCAACACTTAGAAACTTTCATCAGGTAATGGAACCTTCAACTCCCAGATCATCAATGACGGACGTGCAGGACAGACTGTGGGTCGACCTACGGTCCGTCGTCTTGCTTCGTGGTTCCACACTTGTCAGACTTTCCTGATGTTCCACCTACGACACACCACCTACGGTCCGTGGACTGGGCTACGTTCCGTCCTGGAACTTCGTGGTTTGAGTTACTGGAAATCATCTCCCAGGCCAAGACCTACGACTCCCCATCCACGGTTCGTTGATGGACCTACGGTCTGTGGATGGCACCGTTGGTGGCTATTTCAGCAAATTTCAGCTCGCATTGTCATCAACCTCATCAAAGCCTATTTCCTGCAAAACATTAGACACAAAACATTAATTCTAACACAAACTGGCCCAAGACACACAAAAACTCTAAGTGAAACGTATCAAAAATACCGTAAATTCACTGTATATCAACACCCTCAACTTAAACTTGTTGGTTGTCCTCAAGCAACACACTAAAACTCTAAATGACACTCGTGTAGAAGCAAACATTCAAACTCAAGCAATCACATGGCTATCTATTCCCTCAGATCCCTCATTTAGTGCAAACCTTTTCATCTAGACTCAATAAGCTAACTCATGCGGATTAAGACATGACATAGATCGACCAATAGACACCACGACATACACTTTTCACAATCACCAAGGTACCAATTGTCCAACAATGTAACTAGTGCCCTTACTTCAAACGAAATCCTTTTTCACACAATAGATATGAATTTTGAGTTTCAGGATTCATTCAACACTCACGCTCAAAAGTGACTACAAGTATAGTTAGTTCTCAATACCATAGGCTTGCCCTTATTTTCACTGCATAGACTCTCCAAACTAGTGACTAAGATCATTATAGGACTTTCTTGGCTTGTAACGTAGGCTCAGGGTCAGGTAGGATATATTTGGGTACTTTTTAGTGACTTTCTGCACTCCTTGACATTATATTGGCTTTTTACCTCTTTTCTCAACCAATTCTTGACATCCTTTCATTTTTTTTTCTTTCCCTTGACTCTCCTCAACACAAATGTGACTTTTGACTTTATAGCTCATATTTTTCACTTTTTTTCTTTTTCTTTTACTTCATTTATCTTTGTTTCTTTCAGCACTTTTGTCATTCATCTTCTATCTAAAATCACATCTTTTTCTTTTTTTTCCTTTTCTTTTTCTCCCTTCAACACAAAACTCTTTTCATACCCTTTTTCTTTTGGTTTCCTCTTTCATAGCCACCCTCAACTTATGTATTTTACATGAGTTGAGGTGTACAATATCTGATGTCGGACCGGAGCCAAGATCAAGGTAACTTTTTGAATTAGCCACCCTCAACTTAGGCTTTTTGCCTAAGTTAAGGTGCACATGTCCAAGGAGGGACCAGGGCCAAAATAATTATTTTAGGGAAGGTGAGTTAGGTGTATTGAAAGAAATGGTCTACATTAGGCTCAAACATTTGGATCAAGGGGAACATTTATTTCATTTGGTTTGATCTTTTTAGGCTTAAGTGGACTTATTAGAATAAGGGCCTATGATCATTTCCCAGATTCTAGCCTAAATTATCTTAGCAGGACCAACGGGGCAAGTTCTAGATTGACACACACTGTATGAACATTCAAGCTTTTCTCACACACACTTTACACATTGTTACATTATCAGATTATTAGATTACCCAGTTCAAGTTTTAACTTAAGTCATGAGATCAAACCGGTTCATTATCATGTCATGTTGAGATCCAACACATTCAACTCATCAAACCTATAGATCTAGCACATAAAAAAACTTTTGGACGGGTATCAATTTCATGCTCTTTATGCCATCATGCTTTCATTCTTCTACTTACCTCTACACCTACATTCTAAAACATGTCGGTTCAACATAAAGTAAAACAATCCTTTGGGGGAAAAGAACACAGGAAAGAAAACCCCAAAGAAAGATTATGAGTTGGGTTACTCAGACTTCACCCTAACACTCTAATCCATTTACCCCACCCCAACAAAATAAGGTGCAATTGCCCTCAATGTACAGAAAGCAAAAAATAAGGACATCCACCTCACGGGCTATTCTATATCTAGACAACACTAAAACATAAAAATAAATACCTATCTAAAGAGCTACAAAATTCAAAAAGAAAGAAGAAAACTCCTAAATCGAAAAGAAAATCTTATAGTTGGCTAGATTGTACATCTTGGGTTGCCTCCCAAGCAGCGCTTGATTTAACGTTGCGGCACGACGCAGACACCTTGATTACTCAGACTTCATCAAGATAATAGGCCTCAATAACTTCTTGCACACTCTCAGATTTCCCCAAGTAGACTTTGATCCTTTGTCTGTTCACTTTGAACCTCGTTCCTTCCTTGTTCTCGAGCTCGACCGCTCCATGTGGAAATATTTGAGTGACTCTGAATGGCCCGGTCCATTTGGACTTGAGCCTGCCAGGAAACAAGCGCAACCTTGACTTGTATAAGAGCACCAATTCACCCACAACAAATTCACGCTTTTCAATCTTTTGATCATGGTACTTCTTCATCTTCTTTTTGTACAAGGCTGAACTTTCATATGCTTTTAGCCAAAACTCATCAAGCTCATTCATGACTTCAATATCATTACTGTCACAATTCAGTTTTACCGCTGCTAGTGCATCAACACCTATCCTCTCCTCAATAGGCACTTCAGACTCTTGATCACAGTATGATTCACCACCGATACCGACTTAACATCACCTTCTTGCTTTATAGACCTACAGATGTTAAAAGTGACCTCCTTATTATTCAGTTGGAATGTCATTTTCCCTCTCTCCATATCGACTAAGGCACACCCAGTAGCAAGGAATGGTCTCCCTAAGAAGATGGGAACCTCAAAATCAACCGCACAATCGAGTATTACAAAGTCTGTCGGAAAGATGAACGACCCCACTTTTACAAGGACATCTTCGAGCACTCCAACGGGCCTCTTCATAGTTTTGTTGGCCATAAGTAAACGCATAGCAGTCGGTTTCGGAGCTCCTAAACCTAATTTCTTATAAATGGACAATGGCATCAAATTAATGTTGGCCCCCAAGTCGCACAAAGATTTCGCAAAGTGTGACTTCCCAATGGTACAACGAATAGTGAAAGCTCCAGGGTCCTCTTTCTTTTGCACAAGTGAACTAGTGGCAATAGCATTACAATGTTGCAGTCTCTCTTCATTCTCAAAACTAACAGCCCTCTTTTTGGTCACCAAATCTTTCATGAATTTAGCATACCCAGGCATTTTTTCCAAAGCTTCTATTAACGGGATATTTATGGACAGTTGCTTCAGCATAGCTATGAACCTGTGGTATTTTCCTTCTTCGGTCTTTTTCACCAATCTCTGCGGGAAAGGAGGTTGAGGTCTAGGCATGGGAACAACTTTTCGGGTCACCTCGGCTTTCTTTGCAATATCATCTTTTGGAATTTCAGTAACCTCAATCTCATCCTCATCCTTCTCTATCACTTTTTCAACCTCGAACGGCATGGGAGGGTCTATGGTCTGCTTTCCTCCGTGAGTAGTGACTGCCATACAATGCCCATCATTTTTTGGATTCTGGATGGTATTGCTTGGAAGTGTGCCAGGCTGACATAGATTCACAGTGGCGGACAACTGACTAAACTGCTGCTCAAGTTGCTTGATTGACACTACATGGGCATAAACGTTTTGACCTATTCCAGACAAGTCATTTCACATCTCTTTCAAATTCTCATCAGTTGCATCAAACCGCTGCATCATCTTTTGCATTATATCCTCAATTCGTGACATACTATTACCAGACTCTCTATTACCAGGAGGGACGTAGGGACCAGCCTTATCATTCCTATTGCCATAGTTGTTCCGGTTGTAGTTGTTATCACAATTGTAGTTCCCATCCCGGACATAGTTACCCTCACGGTTGTAGTTACCCTCACGATTGTAGCCGCCATAGTTCTGACGTTGGTTTCCTTGACCTTGGCGCTAATTATTTGAGTTGGAACCTTGGGCGTTGGTTCGGAAACCCCCCATCTGATCATTCACCAAATTCGCATCCTCCTCATAGTAACACTCCTCAATTGGTGGTGGTGGAGATCTAGTCAGATAATTCACATTATTTACCTTTTCTGCACTACCACTCACATGTTTTAGTACTAGATCCAATTTTGTCCTCATTTGATCCATCTCTTCCCGAATGTCATCATTAGCTTGGTTGGGTGCAGTTTGGACAACGAACATGTTCCTACAAGTGTTTGCTTTTCTAGTGCTCCAGGCTTTGTTGTTTTGGGAAATCCTCTCAAGCTTTTCAGCGATCTCCTTAAAAGTGCATTCACCATATGATCCTCCGGAAATAGTATCTAGCACGGCTCTTCCATTGTCATCATGCCCTCTATAGAAATACTCCTTTAAAGACTCATCATCAATGCGGTGGTTTGGAACACTTCTGATGAACCCGGTGAACCTATCCCAAGAACTGCTTATTGACTCTCCTGGTAATGCCGCGAAGTTGTTCAGTTTATCTTTATGATTTAACTTCTTGGACACAGGAAAGTATCTTGTTGTGAACACCTTGTGCATTTAGTCCCATGTATAGATCGAATTATATGGTAACTCAGAAAACCACATAGCAACATCTCCAGTCAGTGATAGTGTAAAGACCCTCAGACCGATGACATCCATATCTAACTCTGGTCGCCGAACACAACTTTTGCACACACTGGAAAGTTTAGCCATATGAGCATAGGGATCCTCCGAAGCCAACCCAACAAACAACCCTCTCACTGTAAGCATCTGTATCAAATTGCTGGTTACCATAAATGTGTGACCTGGAGGTAGAGGCGGAAGAAAAATAGGACCATCTGAGGTGGTCGCATCATAATCAGCTCTGTAATGCTCACGAAACCTCGGTGCTGGCGGATTTTGGACCCTTTCTGCATTACCAATTAGATTACCACCATGAACCTAAGGCAGTTGCACCCCAGCTCTATCTCCTTGACCCTCTCCATCAGGATTATTGTGTACCCCTTGATTATTCATTCTTCTCAAAGTTTTATTCAACTCTGGATCGTAGGGGGTCAATGGTTCGCCTCGACTCCGTGTACTTGACATACACTATGGTAGAAACCTATAGAAAACAAAAACAAAACAAAACATAAAATTAGGAAATACTTGATCAATTCTTGTTATATTATGCTTTGCCATATTACTCTCTCCGTTGAATTATTATAATATTGTTTATATTAAATTATGCACATTGGGTTGCAATTGTTTTACATTTAAAATTGATTTTGTGATATTTTAAGCTTTAATAATTATTTTATTTTGTATTTTAGTTTCTAAATTTGTTATATGATTGTTGGGTGGGTTTGACTTTGTCCATCACGTTGTAGTATTTTCTATTAAAGTTCATCTTCTCTATAATATTTTACCGTGTGTTCTCACTATTTGTCTCATTTGTTTATTTATTTATTTGTTATTCTATTTTTATTACTGTTAATTTTGTTAGGATGTCACGCATTTTTGTAAAGAATTTTAGTGAGTTATTGTTAACATTTGGTCATTGTTTTTTAGGTTATGCTATCTTCCCTTTTTATTATTATTTTGTTTCTGTTAATTTTTATGAGATTTTTTATTTAAAAAATGTTAAGTTTAATTGGCCAGTGAAAAAATCTCATCGTCGGTTTTAGAGGCCTCCCCATTTTAAAAGACGAAAATTTAGTTTAAGTTTATATTTTTTGTATGTTAAAATTGACCAATGAAGAAATTACCGTCGATTTCCAAGGCTTCCAATGTTAATAAGACGGATTTATTATTTGTTAAGTTATTATTTAATTTATTCATTTTTATTCATATTTATATATTACTAACACTTTTACTAAGTGTCTTTACAGCTACCCGGAGTTGCTTCCCGTTAAAGCTATTTGAATGAAGTTCGAATTATACTCTATATTCATTTATTGTGTATATTATTGACGTTAGACAAACTTAGGCCGTTTCTTATATTTATTATTTTATTTTAATATTATTTGTGTATATCGCATGTTTATTATGCTTCTATATTATTTTTATCTCCTCCTCAATTTGAAAATATGAATTCAGTCGGGACCCACAGTTGTGGATTTCGAAGGATGCCTAACACCTTCCCTTTGGAATAACTTGAACCCGTTACCTATAATCTATTGGTTTCGTAGAAATTCTTTTAAGTTAATTAATTAATTGGTTTCCTAGTTTTTCCTAAAATTAGGTGGTGACTCCCTTTTAAACCTTTTTCCCTTTAAAGATTCTTTTATTCTTTTAAAATTGATGATTATTATTTTTTGGTGAGTAACCGCGACGTTACGCCCTCTCAAAGGATGTCAAGAGTTTGTACAAAAAAATGTACCAAGTATGATGGCCATGCATAAAACATTTAAAATCATGCTAAAAGGGACATTTCATTTCATGACATGCAATTGAGAAAGCTAAAATGTCATATGAAAGAGTTATAAAACATAAGTCATAAATCATGGTCAATGCAAGCTAACTTCTTCTTTAAAACTTTTGAACTCATATGCGATACTTCTTGAAGTAACCTAAGTTCATTCTTACTTGTGGGGAAATTAGTCTTAACCGACATAGAGACCATGTGAGCTATAACATGATCCCCTGGTGTCTCCCACACCGAAAAAGGTTTTTCTACTTGCCGAAGGTAGAACCATAAACTTCTAGCTTAAATGGATCCACTAGCTAATCAACCTATGGGGGCACATAGTTATGGGGTAAGGAGATTTCTACGAGAAACTCGGCCTCTACTGCAGGGGAGCTTCAATCTCATGAGATTGCTTTGGAAACCCGGCCTCTACTATGGGAGAGCTTCCATCTCATTATCAATATCAACTCGGTGCTAACCATAATTTCTCACGGAATAGTCATTTCTTACTTGGTTTCATTACTCATGAAAAGGTGCCCTTGGACAACCAATTCAAGCTAGTTTCATTAAGATAGCTCATTGTCTTTGATTCAATTAGGTGAGAAAGCCTTTCAACCTAAGAATCCTTTCTATGTGATAAAACCTTTCACATCATGCTAGTTATGTATTTATGAGAATGTCAATTCAACAACACAACAACAACATCATCATTGGTTCTTTACTCTCAAAACACCCTTAAAACATTTTCATAGATTTCATAAGAAAATGCACAAGTCCATAATTTACCTCTTGAGGTCAAAACCCACTTTCGATCATCAATACTTAGAAAACATGGGTTCAATATGAATTTAGTCATAAATACATGTAAGGCTTGCAATACATGCTCAATTTCATAAAACTCTTCCTTGAAGATCAAAATCCCACATCATATGATTCATAACTTGAAAACATGGGGATTATATGGTTCATGGGGGTAATCATCATAAAATCATTGTAATCCATCAATTCATGCATAAGAGATCATAATTCAATCATTTAAATCAACAATTTAGAAAATTCATGACAATTAAAGAAAATCCTAACTCAATTGGGGAATTCTAATCTTTGAAATAGAGGAATTTGGGAACTCCATGGATGAAAGGAATCCATGGATGAAAACTATCATACCTCAAAGCCCAAAGCTTAATTTCAATGGAGGAATTAAGGGTTGACCTTGATCCTTTCTTGAATCCTTTCTTCTTCTTCAAGTTTCTAGAGAGAGAAATATTTTGGAGAGGAAGATCTTTGATTTTCTTTTGGGTTTTGGTAATAATGACTTGAATGGGTGAGTTTTGGGGTTAAAATGACTTATATAGGGGTCCTAGGCTTGGGTAAAACGACATAGCATTGATTTAAAATAATTGGGAAAATACTCAATAACCCCTGACTTAAAAACTGCCGAATTGGCTCACTGGAAGCTCACCAAAGGTCGTCATGACCACCACTGCCCGTCAAACGGGTTATTAAGAAATTCAGCCTGACAATACTTCACTATTTCAGGCATAACTTCTTACTCCAAGATGGGAATTGGGCAAACTCGGTGACGTTGGAAAGAGGACTCAAAGACCTTTAAATTGAAAGGTCATAGGCCACCTAATTCGTTTTGAGCTAAAAGATATGATCGTTTGAAGTTGACCATAAACTCTAAGTCTAATGAAAATCCCTTCACGGACAACTTCACGGTCCGTGTAGGGCATCACAGGCCGTTGTGATGCCCGTGGCCCTTGACCAGTAGCTAGGTTTGACACCCCTCTTCCCCTAAAAAACCAACTCTTATCCACGACCCCTCCCACGGCCCGTGGTGGCCTTCACGAGCCGTCTAGTGGCTCGTAGGGAGGGTCCTTATTTGGGGCAGTGTAGCCTAGATATTGCCTCATCTCCACGAGTGGAACCATGATCCGTCTTGGCTCTCATGGGAGGTGATCTTCCTTTGATCACACACTTTCTAGGGTCTACGGGCACCACCAAGACTCGTGGTGCTCTTCACGACTTGCGTGAACTTCATGGAGGGTGTCAAGGCTCAAATCTTAGGTTTGTAGCCTCTCCCTTGGACCCTTGCTTAGGCTACTAAGTTCCGAGGTGTTACATTATCTCCCCCTTGGGAACATTCGTCCTCGAATGAAATTTCTAGACACTTCTTAAAGGAAACAAATCAAGAGTAGCAGCCCATCATACATATAACTCATCTAAATGCACACAACCAAGGAGGAACTTCATCTCCAAGCTAAACATACTCAATGCATCACAAGGAAGTAGGAACTACATCTAACAACCTATTATGCACGAAATTTCAACATTTTTCATGTTCAAGGAGGAACTACCTTCTCCAATCTAAATGTATGCTCAACACAATCTCATGGAGCCTATATGCAATTCACTCTCAAAAAGCATAACTAAACCATGTTCATAATTTCACCTCATGAATTCTATAGGCAACTCATATTCAATGCACAACATCATGAGGAAAATCAATCATATAAAATCAATTTCTTTCAAAACACAAGTTTTCATGAACATGCATCACATAAGGAAATCATGGGAACATCTAAAACACACATGACTTCAAACAAAGAGCAAACCATGAGGAACTCACTACCTCGAGCTAGGAGAGGAGTAGAAGGAAAAGTTGGGGATATCGGGACATCATATCGGCCTCGGCCTCCCAAATAGCACCCTCAACTAAAAGATTCCTTCACAATACTTTCTCGAAAACAACTTCCTTGTTCCTCAACTTCTTGACTTGGCAGTCTAGAATCTTAACCGAAACTTCTTCATAAGAAGAACTTTCATCAACTCACAAACCTTCTAAGGGAACTATGGACGTCGGATCTTCAACACCCTCTTTTCAACATAGAGACATGGAAAAAAACTGGATGCACCGATGCCAACTCCTTAGGCAAAGCTAACTCATAAGCAACCTTAACAACAGGTCTCAAGATTTCTTATGGGCTTACGAAACGGGGACTAAGCTTCTCTTTCTTACCAAACCTCATTACACCCCTCATGGGTGAGATGTTTCAAGTAAACCCCAAATCACTAACATTAGGAACTCACAATGACCTTGCTATCTAAGCACACCATCTCCCCCTTGGGAGAAAACCACACTAGTCTTTTCAAATCCATCTCCCTCAATCTAAACATAACACCAACATCTTAGCAACCACTAAACCATTGATACAAGTAAACACTTAAGAAGTTTCAACAAGGATTTTCAAGGACTACTTCAAACACAATAACCATACATGGAGTCTTACCATATCCAACGAAACACTCAATATCAAGCAATGCATAACCTAAAGCTTAAAGAAAAACCTTAACGTACCAATCACGTCATCCGGGGAACCCTCATGATCTTCTTTAATTTGATCTTGCCTACCATCCCTTCCCTTAGAAGTAAGATTTGGGCAATCTCTTATCTTGTGACCTCTCTTTCCACAACAAAAAAAAGCATTAAAACTGGCTAGACATATACCCTCATGTCTTCTCCCACACTCCCTACACTCGGGCCACATTTTCTCACTACCACCCTTACCTTGAGAATGATTTCCTCCATCAGACCTTGAATGTGAAGACTCACCATCATCCCTTCTTGCCCTCTTTGAATCCTTAGTTGTCTCCTTAAGCTTTTCTTCTTCTATTTGTTGTGCATGTATCATCAATCGGGAAACATCCATCTCCTTAACAAGCATGGAGGTTAGGTATTCTTTGACCACTAAGTCAGAAGCACCCGACACAAACTTACTCATTCTCGACCTAGGGTCGACCAGTATAGAAGGAGCATATTTTGACAACTGAGTGAACCTCAAAGCATAATCCTTAATACATATTTTTCCCTGTAGAAGATTAATAAACTCAAGTACCATAGCCTCTCTCATCTCTAGAGGGTAGAACCTATCAAGAAAAGTATTTTTGAACCTCTCCCACTCTATGGGACCCGCTTCTACCGGCCTTGCTTCTTTCCATTGGTTGAACTAAATCTGAGCAACCCCCTTAAGTTGATAAGCGGCTAATTCCGCCTTCTCCACTGGAGTCACTCCCAAAATGAACAAAATCATATAAATCTCATTTATAAACTCTTGAGGATCTTCTTCAACCTTAGAACCATAAAATTATGGAGGGTTCATCCTTGTCAAATCCCTCACTCTCGAAACCGTCGTACCCACATTTGGGTTCACGGGGACTACTACCTCTCTATTGGCTTGGGCCGTCATTGCTTCAACCAACACTTGAAAAGCCGTCCTAGACTTCGCATTAGTCACATTCTCGGCCAAAGGGTCGACCGGAGCTTAAGGAGCTTTGGGGAGGAGCTTCTTGATCAACATTGCCTCCCTCATTCCTTCTAGTGAAAGCTCTTTGAGTAACCATATCCTGAAGACCATATGATATGGATTAGGAGAGAGACCCTATAGAGTCAAACTCTATTGCACGACTTTAGAGTAATAAAAGAAGTGGAGTTTCCTAAACATCTTATAGCCTCCTATTCATAAACGTGGCGCGCTTCACACTCATGAATAAGACTCTACTTGACGTGGCTTATGAGACATCGTAGGACCATTCTAAACCTTGTGCTCTGATTACCAAGTTTGTCACGACCCAGGGGTTCACCCTAGATGTAACATGGCGTATAGAAGCCTGAAGGACTCCGTACAAGCCACTTAGCTCTCATAACATAAGAAATAGAACAATAAGAGTAAAATAGTCCAAGTCCGAAATATTTTTATAAAAGCAAAGCAGAAGTCTAATACATTTGTCTCATCATAGCCATCTAATACAATAGAATGAAATTAGGCCTAGCCCATACATCATGCCCAAAAGATAAATACATGAAAGATACTAAAACAATGAAATTCCATCCTCGAAGCATGAGGACTCACCAAAGCTCAGAAATATCTCAAGTCAACCTCTAGCCACGAAACTGATGACCCTGACTGTCGGATCTTACATTTGGGGGAAATGTAGGCAAGAGTATGCGTTAGTACAAAATAATGTACCAAGTATGATAGACATGCATAAAACATTTAGAATCATGCTAAAAGGGACGTTTCATTTTATGACATGCAATTGAGCAAGCTAAAACATCATATGAAAGAGTTATAAAACATAAGTCATAAATCATGATCAATGCAAAATAACTTCTTCTTTAAAACCTTTGAACTCATATGCGATACTTCTTGAAGTAACCTCAGTTCATTCTTACTTTTGGGGATATTATCCTTAACCGACATAGAGACCATGTGAGGTATAACATGATCTCCTGGTGTCTCCCACACCGAAAATGGTTGTTCTACTTGCCGAAGGTAGAACCATAAACTTCTAGCTTAAGTGAATCCACTAGCTAATCAATCTATGGGGGCACATAGAATGGGATAAGAAGATTGCTACTAGAAACCTGGCCTCTACTACGGGGGAGCTTCCATCTCATGAGATTGCTTTGGAAACCCGACCTTTACTATGGGAGATCTTCCATCTCATTATAAATATCCACTCGGTGCTAAGTATAAATTCCCACGGAATAGTAATTTTTTACTTGACTTCATTACACATGAAAAGGTTCCATTGGACAACCGATTCAAGCTAGTTTCATTAAGATAGCTCCTTGTCTTTGATTCAAATAGGTGAGAAAGCCTTTCACCCTAAGAATCTTTTCTATGTGAGAAAACCTTTCACATCATGCTAGTTATGTTTTTATGAGAATGTCCTTTCAATAACACAACAACAACATCATCATTGGTACTTTACTCTCAAAGCACCCTTAAAATATTTACATAGATTTCATAAGAAAATGCCTAAGTCCATAATTTAACTCTTGAGGTCAAAACCCACTTTTAATCATCACTACTTAAAAAACATGGGTTAGATATGGATTTCGTCATAAATACATGTAAAACTTGCAATACATGCTCAATTTCATAAAACTATTCCTTGAAGATCAAAATCCCACATCATATGATTCATAACTTGAAAACATGGGGATTACATGGGTTCATGGGGGTAATCATCATAAAATCATTGTAATTCATAAATTCATGCATAAGAGATCATAATTCAATCATTTAAATCTACAATTTAGAAAACCCATGACAATTGAAGAAAACCCTAACTCAATTGGGGAATTCTAATCTTTGAAATAGAGGAAATTGAGAACTCCATGGATGAAAGGAATCCATGCATGAAAATTATCATACCTCAAAGCCCAAAGATTAACTTTAGTGGAGGAATTGAGGTTTGACCTGTATCCTAGCTTGAATCCTTTCTTCTTCTTCAAGTTTCTAGAGAGAGAAATATTTTGGAGAGGAAGATCTTTGATTTTCTATTGGGTTTTGGAAATAATGACTTGAATGGGTGACTGCTGGGGTTAAAATGACTTATATAGGGGTCCTAGGCTTGGGTAAAATGGCATAGCATTGAATTAAAACAATTGTAAAAAGACCCAATAACCCCTGACTTAAAAATTGCCGAATTGGCTCACTGGAAGCTCACCACGGGTCGTCATGGCCACCACTGCCCGTCAAACGGGTCGTGAAGAAATACAGCCTGACAGTGCTTCACTATTTCAGGCATAACTTTTTACTCGGAGATGGGAATCGGGAAAACTCGGTGGCATTGAAAAGAGTACTCAGAGACCTTTAATTTGATAGGTCATAGGCCACCTAATTCATTTTGAGCTAAAAGATACGATCGTTTTGGAACTCTGAGCTTTGGTGAGTCCTCATTCTTCGAGGACGTAGTTATTTTTTTTAGTTTCTTTCATGTATTTCTCTTTTGGACATGATGTATGGACTAGACCCAATTTCATTCTATTGTATTAGATGGCTATGATGAGACAAAGTGTTTAGACTTCCGCTTTTCTTTTATAAAATCTTTTGGACTTAGACTATTGTTTGACTCTCATTGTTCTATTTCTTATGTTTTGAGAACTAAGTGGCTTGTATTGAGTCCTTCAGGGTTCTATACGCCATGTAAAATCTAGGGGGGTACCCCTGGGTCATGACATCGAATGTACTGAGCATGCATGATATAGATACTAAGCTGAACATATATATATATATAAGCTGAACAAAGCATAACTGATCAATGACATAAACTGAGTAAGAATGTAATTACTGAAACATAACTGAAAAGCTAAGGTGAGTGCAATGACCAAGTACTAATCATGAAAATAACATGCTGAACTGAATGCTGATGTAACACCCCGAATCCAAAAGAGGGCACCGTAGCAAAAATTCAGAACTCCCAGGTGCCATCCACGAGGGCCAAGCACGGCCCACGGACCGTAGGTGGCTCCATGGATTGGTCCCTCAAAAGTTCTCCTGGGCAGAACCACGACTGGACCTACGGATCATAGGTGGGTCCACGTTCTGTTGTCCAGGGGACCGTAGATTGGCCAAAACTCTCTAACCATCACCGACGGTTCACCAGGACGGACCGTAGGTCAGACGACTGTCCGTCGACTAGGTCCGTCGGTTGGTAGGTCGGTGAAAACAGACAGTTAGTTAAGTGGTAGTTGGGTCTTTTCCTAATTAATTAGTTCCTATACTACGTCGTTTTACCCTTCACTAAGACCCCTATATAAGTATTCTTCAACTCCAAAATTAGTCCATTCACTTCATTCTTCCAAATTCACAAGAGAAGAACTATCCAAAATATTTCTCTCTCTAGAAATTTGAAGAAGAAGAAGGATTCAACCTAGGATTTCAAGTCAAGGCCTGAATTCCTCCATTGAAGGCTAGCATTTGGTTTCAGGGTATGATAGTTTTCATCCATGGATTCCTTCCATCCATGGAGTTCCTAAATTCTCTATTTCTAAAGGTAGAATTCCCCAATTGAGTTAGGGTTTTCTTCAATTATCATGGGTTCTCTGCAATGTTGATTTAAATGATTGAATTATGATCTCTTATGTATGAATTGATGAAACATGATGATTTAATGATGATTTCCCCGTGAACCCATGTAATCCCCATGTTTTTAAGTTATGAATCATATGATGTGGGATTTTGATCTTCAAGGAAGACTTTTATGAAATTAAGCATGTATTACTAGTTTTACATGAATTTATGATGAAATCCATGTATAACCCATGTTTTCTAAGCATTGATGTTTGAAAGTGGGTTTTGAGCCTTAAGAGGTAAATTATGGACTTATGCATTTTCTTATGAAATCTATCCAAATGTTTTAAGGGTTCTTTGAGGGTAAAGTACCAATGATGATGTTATTGTTGTATTGTTGAAAGGACATTCTCATAAACACACCTAAGCATGATGTGAAAGGTTTTCTCACATAGAAAGGATTCTTAGGTTGAAAGGCTTTCTCACCTAAATGAATCAAGAGTAAGAGCTATCCTAATGAACTAGCTTGGATTGGTTGTCAAAGGACACCTTTCATGAATAATGAGGTCAAGTTAGAGATGACTATTCCGTGGGATTTATGCTTAGCACCGAGAGGATATTAAGATGGAAGCTCTCTCGAGTAAAGGCCGGGTTTCTAAAAGCAATCTCCTTATCCCTTACCTATGTGCCCCCATAGGATGATTGTCTAAAGTAGACATTAGCTAGTGGATCCACTTAAGCTAGAAGTTCATGGTTCTACCTTGGCAAGTAGGGCAACCTTTTTTGGTGTGGGAGACACTGGGGATCATGTTATAGCTCACATGGTCTTTATGTCGATTAAGGCTCATTTCCCACATTAATAATGAACTAAGGTTACTTCAAGAAGTATCTCACATGTGTTCAAAGGCTTTAAATGATGTTAGCTTTCATTGATCATGGTTTTATGACTTATTGTTTCTAACTCTCAAAATACATGTTTTAGCTTGATAATTGCATACGTATGAAAATGTCCCTTTTTAGCATGATGTAAATGTTTTATTTATGGCTATCATACTTTGTACATTGCTTTGTACTAACGCATACTCTTGCCTACATTTTCCCAAATGTAGGGTCCGATAGTTAGGTTTCAGGGTTTCGTGGCTAGAGGTTGACTTGAGATATTCCGAGCTTTGGTGAGTCCTCATGCTTCGAGGAAAGAATTTATTGTTTCACTTTCTTTCATGTATTTCACTTTTGTATATGATGTATGGGATAGGCCCAATTTCATTCTATTGTATTAGATGGCTATGATGAGAAAAGTGTATTAGACTTCTGCTTTGCTTTTATCAAATGTTTTGGACTTGGACTATTGTTTTACTCTTATGGTTCTATTTCTTATGTTATGTGAGCTAAGTGGCTTGTATATAGTCCTTCGGGGTTCTATACGCCATGTTACATCTAGGGGGTACCCTTGGGTCGTGACATACTTGGTAATCAGAGCACAAGGTTTAGAATGGTCCTAGGATGTCTCATAAGCCACGTCTAGTAGAGTCTTGTTCATGAGTGTGAAGCACGCCACATTTATGAATGAGAGGCTACAAGATGATTAGAAAACTTCACTTCTTTCATTAATCTAAAGTCGTGCGATAGAGTGTAACTCTAGGTGTCATTCTCTCCTAACCCATATTTGTGCTTTTCAGAATATGCCTCCACGAAGGAATCCCATGAGAAGGAATAGGAATGTTTGTGAGAATGTGAGACAAGGGGTTCCCAAAGTGCCGGTCAACCCATTGGCCCATCAAGTGACTAATGATGAGTTTCGAGCCACATTTCATGCATTGGCCCAAGCTATGATGGCTCAAGCAAATATGGAAGTTGTGGCTCCCGTGAACCCAAATGTGGGTACGACGACAACTAGAGTGAGGGACTTCATTAGGATGAATCCTCTGGAATTTTATCTGTCCAAAGTTTAGGAATATCCTCAAGAGTTCATTGATGAGGTGTATAAGGTGTTGCTGATTATGGGAGTGACGCTGGTGGAAAAGGTGGAATTAGCCGCTTATCAAGTTATGGTTGTTGCTCAAGTTTTGTTCAACCAATGGAAAGAAGAGAGGGCGGTAGATGAGGATCCTCTTGATTGGGAGAAATTTAAGGTTTCTTTTCTTGATAGGTTCTTTCCCATGGAGATGAGAAAGGCAAAAGTATTTGGGTTCGTTAACCTTCACCAAGGAGATATGAGTGTTAATGAGTATGCTTTGAAATTCACACAATTGTCTAAATATGCTCCGACTATGGTTGCCGATCCAAGGGCAAGGATGAGTAAGTTTGTGTCAGGTGCTTCCGACTTAGTGGTCAAATAATGCCTAACCTACATGCTTGTTAACGAGATGGATGTCTCCCGATTGATGATACATGCACAACAAATATAAGAAGAAAAGCTTAAGAAGAAAACTAAGAATTCAAAGAGGGAAAGAAGGGATGATGGTGAGTCTTCACATTCAAGGTCCGACGGAAGAAATCATTCTCAAGGTAAGGGTGGTAGTAAGCAAATCTGGCCCGAGTGTAGTGAGTGTGGGAGAAGACATGAGAGTAAATGTCTAGCCGGGTCTAATGCTTGTTTTGGTTGTGGAAAGAGTGGTCACAAGAAAAGAAATTGCCCAATCCTTACTTTTAAGGGAAGGGAGGGTAGGCAAGATCAAACTCAAGAAGATCATGAGGGTTCCCCCGATGCGGTAAATGGTAAGATAAGGTATTTTAGCTTGTGGTTATGTATTCCGTATTGTTGAGTGTTTCGTTGGATATGGTAAGACTCCATGTATGGTAAATGTGTTTGAAGTAGTCCTTGAAAATCCTTATGGAAACTACGTAGGTATTTATTTGTATCAATGGTTTAGTGGTTGTTAAGACGTTGCTGTTATGTTTAGATTGTGGGAGATGGATTTGGAAAGACTAGTGGGGTTTGCTCTCAAGGGGGAGATAGAGTGCCTCATGGTTGGTATGTGAGTAGAACTATGTTGGTTTTTGAAGCGTTCCTTGTTATGGTTTGGTGGGTGAAAGTTAGAAGGTGATGTGATTTCTTTGTATCCCTATCTCTTTCCTTCTACTCCTACTCTAGTTTGAGGTAATGAGTTCCTCTTGATTCGTCCTTTGTTTTGGGGTGATGTGTTTTATGTGTTTTCATGATTTCCTTATGTGATGCATGTTCATGAAAACTTGTGTTTTGATAGAAAATGAGTTTATATGAGTGATTTTCCTCATGTTGTTGTGCATTGAGTATGAGTTGCCTATAGACTTCATGAGATGAATTGATAAACATGCTTTAGCTATGCTTTTTGGGAACAAATTGCATATGGACTCCATGAGATTGTGTTGATCATGCTTTTAACTTGGAGAAGGTAGTTCCTCCTTGAATATTAGTAATTTTGAAAAAATTTCATGCATATTGGGTTGCTAGATGTAGTTCCTACTTCCTTATGATGCATTGAGCATGTTTATCTTGGAGTTGATGTTTCCTCCTTATATATGTGCATTTCATGCATAATGAGCTATTAGAGTTAGTTTCACCCCTCTTATGATGTTTTGAGAACGTCCTAGCTTGAAGTCGATAGTTTCTCCTTGATTGTATGCATTGCATTGTTAGGTTGGGTTGTTAGTTCCTCTCCTACTCTTTTAGAACCAGTTTGAATCTCATTCGAGGACGAATGACCCCAAGGGGGAGATATTGTAAAACCCCGAATCTGAAAGAGGGAACCATAGAAAAAATTCAGAACTCCAGGTGCCATCCACGAGGGCCAACCACAGCTCGTGGTATGGGCCACAGACCATAGGTGGCTCCGTGGATTGGTCCCTCAGAAGTTCTCCAGGGCAGAACCACGACTGGACCTATGGACCATAGGTGGGTCCATGGTTTGTGGTCCAGGGGTCCGTAGATTGGCCAAAACTCTCTGAACACCACCGACGGTCTACCTGGATGGACCGTAGGTCAGACGACGGTTCGTCGACTGGGTCTGTCGGTTGGTAGGTCGGTGACAACAGATAGTTCGTTCAGGGGTAGATGGGTCTTTTCCTAATTAATTAGTTCCTATACTACGTCGTTTTACCCTTCACTAAGACCCCTATATAAGTATTTTCAACCCCCAAATTAGCCCATTTACTTCATTCTTCCAAATTCACAAAAGAAGAACTCTTCAAAATATTTCTCTCTCTAGAAATTTGAAGAAGAAGAAGAAGGATTCAACTTAGAGTTTCAAGTCAAGGTCTCAATTCCTCCATTGAAGGCTAGCATTTGGATTCAAGGTATGATAGTTTTCATCCATGGATTCCTTCCATCCATGGAGTTCCTAAATTCTCTATTTCTAAAGGTAGAATTCCCCAATTGAGTTAGGGTTTTCTTCAATTATCATGGATTCTCTTCAATGTTAATTTAAATGATTGAATTATGATCTCTTATGCATGAATTGATGAAACATGATGATTTTATGATTATTTCCACATGAACCCATGTAATCCCTATGTTTTGAAGTTATGAATCATATGATGTGGGATTTTGATCTTCAAGGAAGACTTTTATGAAATTAAGCATGTATTACTAACACATACTCTTGCCTACATTTCTCCAATTGTAGGGTCTGACAGTCAGGTTTCAAGGTTTCATGGCTAGAGGTTTACTTGAGATATTCCGAGATTTGGTAAGTCCTCATGCTTCGAGGACGGACTTTATTGTTTCACTTTCTTTCATGTATTTCACTTTTGGACATGATGTATGGGCTAGGCCCAATTTCATTCTATTGTATTAGATGGCTATGATGAGACAAGTGAATTAGACTTCCTCTTTGCTTTTATAAAATGTTTTGGACTTGGACTATTATGTTACTCTTATGGTTCTTTTTCTTATGTTATGAGAGCTAAGTGGCTTGTATGGAGTCCTTCGGGGTTTTATACGCCATGTTACATCTAGGGGGTACCCCTATGTCGTGACAGCTGAAGTATATACTGAAAACCTGGTCAAATGCACTAAGAGTCTGACTGTGGGAGCTACTATTAACCGACATAAACTACGTGAGCTAAACGTGGAGTCCGATGTATACGCCCCATCGAGAGGACCCAATATACCTTGCTAGGGTTATAAAGACATGACTGGCGTGATCACTAAATCTGATGCCCAACAGAGGAGACTTATACTCCTACGGGGGCACGTAGATCTGGGACTATGAGGGTACGCTAAACCCTAGTCTAACTCTGTGCTAAGTCTACTCCTAACTGAATATGTATATGACAAAAATGTAACTGAGATGCTGAATAGCTCAAAATACTGACATGCAATCTGAGAATGCGACATTTATGTACTATCTGTTTAACTGACCTAGCAAGTATAATTCATGAACTAAGAGAATTTATACAAACTAGGGTTCTGAGTTTCATACAAGGAATTAAGCAAACTTTCCAAGAAACAAGCTATTTCGACTTAGGATACTACAACAACTAAATCACAGTAAATATCCAAGGTTTTTGAAACCCTAGGTCTAAACAAGATATAGAGAATCAAGGAACTAACTGAATTCTAGGGACCTAGGGGATGAAAGGAACCCACTAGTGAAATCCCACATACCTGGTGACAAAATCTACGGAGAAATCCTTTAATTTTGGGGCTGAAACTTGAAGAAAACCTTCTGATTGTTCTTGGGAAACTGACGCTTGTTTCTTCTCTTTTTGCTCTATGTTTTGGTGAATGAGGGTTCTGGGTAATATTTGACTAGAATATTAGGCTTAAACTGAGTAAAACGACGTAGTTTAGGTATTAAACGACGTAGTTTAAATGACCAATGCATAGGGGAAAAGACCAAAACGACCCTGACTTAAAAGCTGACGAGGCCCACCCACAGAGCCACTGACGGACCGTTGATGGAACCACAGTCCGTCGAGTGGGCCATGGTTGTTGGCCAGTGCTTACTGGTTCTTGGACCTCCCAGCCATGATCCACTTCACAGACCGTGTAAAGGACCACAGACCATGAAGGCCACCGTGGTTCTTCACTTAAGGGTTGGGGTCTACTGCTTCTCGATGACGGACCCATCCACGACCCATCATTGGGACCACAGCCCGTGGAGGGCTCCTTGGTTCAACGCTTAAGCCTTGGTGGCTCTTCCTCTCTTCTACGTGCCATCCCACGGCTCGTGTTGGGATCTACGGCCTGTGAAGGGCTCTGTTGTCCACCATGCTGGCTGGGTGTGAACCATGAGAAGGTTGACGGACTGTGGTTCCTTTCACGGTCCGTAAACCCTTCCGTGGTTCACCCAATTTCCTGTTGTTCAAGTCTGCTAAGTTCTGGGGTGTGACAATATCTCCCCCTTGGGAACATTCATCCTCGAATGGAGTCTAAACAAGCTGAGTATGGAGGGAAGGAGCTGCAATCCCTACCACTAAGTACTAGAAACTGATATCTAACTCAACTGAGTTCCAAGAACATGCAAATATGCTGAGATGCAAGAACAACTGAAGGAACAAGATACTGAGACTGAATTTATGCAAAAGTAAACTGAGAGACTGAAGAAGAACTATCACCTCAAGCTGAAACGGAATCGGAAGGGAAAAGGTGAGGATAGTTGGCCATCATGGCTGCTTCTGCTTCCAAAGTAGCTCCCTCTACGGACTGACTCCTCCAAAAAACCTTCACTGAAGGGACTTCCTTAATTCTCAACCTACAAACCTGACGGTAAAAAATATCAACTGGAACCTCTTCATAAGTGAGACTATCCTTCACATCCACACTCTCTAATGGTACTATTGATGCCGGATCACCCACACACTTCTTCAACAAGGATATGTGAAAGATTGGATGAACCACTACTAGTTCTGCTGGCAACTCTAACTCATAAGCCACATTACCAACCATTTTCAAGATTCTGTAAGGACTTACATATCTAGGACTTAGCTTCCCTTTCTTTCCAAATCTCATAACCCCCTTCATAGGTGACACTTTCGAGAAAACCCAATCATCTATTTCGAACTCTAAGTCCCTTCTCCTCACATCTGCATAGGACTTCTGAAGACCCTGAGCTGTCTTTAGTCTATCTCTGATGAGCTGAACTTTTTCCATAGCTTTATGAATCGAATCTGTCACAATCAAGGCTGTTTCACCTACTTCAAACAAACCAATTGGGGACCTGCATCTACGCCCATATAGTGCCTCATACGGGGCCATCTGAATACTGGAATATAAGCTATTATTATAGGCGAACTCTATGAGAGTTAGGTGATCATCCCAACTACCCTTGAAATCGATCACATAAGCTCTCAACATGTCCTCTAAGGTCTAAAAGGTACGCTCTGCCTAACCATCCGTCTGTGGATGAAATGCTGTACTGAGATTTACATGAGTACCAAGACCTTTTTGAAATGATTTCCAGAAATAAGAGGTAAATTGAGGACCTCTATCTGAGATGATAGAAAAGGAAACCCCATGCAACCTGACTATCTCATTGATGTAGAGTTTGGCGTAGTCCTCCGCTGAATCTGTAGTCTTGACAGCCAAGAAGTGAGCGGACTTAGTAACTCTGCCATTATCACCCAAATGGAGTCATGTTGTCTGCGAGTATGAGGTAGACCTGCAATCAAATCCATGTTTATCACATCCCACTTCCACGTAGACCTGTAATCATACCTCCTAGTTTCTGATGTTCTACCTTAACCTGTTGAAAATTAGGACACTTAGCCACAAAATATGCTATGTCCCTCTTCATGCGGTTCCACCAAAAGACTTCTCTAGATCACAGTACATCTTAGTGGAACCTAGATGAATGGAATACCTGGAGTTATGAGCTTCTGTAAGGATCTTCTCCCTCAAATCACCCACATTAGGAACACATAAGCGACCTAGTAACGAAGCACACCATCTCCCCCTTGCATGAAAACCTCAACTTTCTGCTGATGAACTGCACCTTTCGATTGAAGTAATATAGGATCACTATCCTATTTTTCCTTAACCTCCGCTACCAATGAATATTCTGATCCATTTTGAACTATTACCCCACCATCTGATGTGTCTGCAAGGCAAACTCCTAAGCGAGCAAGCCGGTGAAAATCTTTGTCTAGCTCTTTCCTTTCTTCCTCAACATATGCTATAGTACCCATAGACAGTCTGCTGAGAGCATCAACCACTACATTGGCCTTACCAGGATGGTAAAGCACATTCATATCATAGTTCTTGAGGAATTCAAGCCATATCCTCTGATGGAGATTCAACTCTTTCTGGGTGAATACATACTGGAGGCTCTTATGGTCTGTGAACACATTGACATGAACACCAGACAAGTAATGTCTCCAAATCTTCAGGGCAAATACTACGACTGCAAGTTCGAGGTCATGAGTCGAGTAGTTCTTCTCATGGACCTTAAGCTGTCTAGAAGCATAAGCTATGACCTTACCTCACTTCATTAACACACAACCTAGGCCGACCCAGGATGCATCACAATAAATCACATAACCATCTAAACCATTTGGTAGAGTCAAGATATGAGCTGTAGTCAACCTAGTCTTATGTTCTAAGAAGATTTTATCACACTCGTCTGACCACTGAAATTTGACCTTCTTCTGAGTCAACTTGGTCAATGGGGAAGATATGGATGAAAATCCTTCAACAAATCTCCTGTAAAAGCTGGCCAAACCCAAGAAACTTCTGATATCTGTTGGAGAGGTGGGTTTGGGCCAGTGCTATACTGCCTCAATTTTCTGAGAATCCACTCGCATCCCTTCGCTGGATACCACATGACCAACAACTGACTTTAACCAGAATTCACATTTGCTGAACTTAGTGAATAACTGGCGATCTTTGAGTTTGCAGAACAACTCTCAGATGAGTCGCATGTTCCTCTTCACTCCAAGAATAAATGAGGATATCATCGATAAAGACGATAACGAACAAGTCCAAATATTGTTTGAACACCCTGTTCATTAAGTCCATGAAAGGTACAGAAGCATTTGTTAGTCCAAAAGACATAACTACAAATTCATAATGACCATACCGAGTCCTGAAGGGTGTCTTCGGAATGTCACTATCCCTGACTCTGAGCTGATGATAGTCGGATCTAAGGTCTATCTTAGAAAAGCAACTAGCACCCTGAAGTTGGTCGAACAAGTCATCAATCCTAGGGATGGGATACTTATTCTTGATGGTGACTTTGTTCAACTAACGATAGTCAATGCACATTCTGAGAGAACCATCTTTCTTTTTCATGACCAACACTGGAGCACCCTATGGAGAGATACTAGGTCTGATGAAGCCCTTATCTAGAAGGTCTTCAACTGCTCTTTCAATTCCTTAATCTCAGCTAGAGTCATTCTGTAAGGAGGAATCGAAATAGGCTGGTATCTGGGAGGAGATCTATTCCAAACTTTATATCCCTTTCGAGAGGAACCTCGGGAAGATCTTCTGGAAACTAATTTACTACTGGGACTGACTCAAAAGTTGGGGTTTCGGAGTTTGAATCCTTAACCTGAACAGGATGATACATATACCCTTTGGAAATCATTTTACTGGTTTTAAGGTAAGAGATGAATCGACCCATAGGCACTGAACTACTACCCTTCCATTCTAAGACTGGCTCGTTTGGAAACCGAAACTGAACGATCCTAGTTCTAAAATCGACTGAGGCATAACAGGAATGTAACCAATCCATGCCTAGAATGATATCAAAATCTACCATTTCTAACTCTAGAAGATCCGCTGAGGTGACTTTTTGAGAGACTGTGTGTCACGACCCAGGGTACCCCTAGATGTAACATGGCATATATAACCCCGAAGGACTCCATACAAGCCACTTAGCTCTCATAACATAAGAAATAGAACAATAAGAGTAAAGCAATAGTCCAAGTCTAAATCATTATATAAAACAAAAAGCAGAAGTCAAAACTCATGTATCATCATATCCATCAAATACAATCGAATGAAATTGGGCCTAGCCCATACGTCATGTTCAAAAATGAAATACAAGAAAGAAACTAAGAAGATAAAACTCCATCCTCGAAGCATGAGAACTCACCTAAAGCTCGGAATATCTCAAGTCAACCTCTAGCCACAAAAAACTGAAACCTTGCTGTCGGACCCTACATTTGGGAAAAAAATGTAGGCAAGAGTATGCGTTAGTATAAAATAATGTACCAAGTATGATAGCCATGCGTAAAATAATTAAAACATGCGAAAAGGGACAATTCATTTGATGACATGCAATTGACCAAGCTAAACATGATATAAAAGCTTTATAAAACATAAATCATAAAATAATGGTCAATGCAAGCTAACTTCATCTTTAAAACCTTTGAACTCATGTGAGATACTTCTTGAAGTAACCTTAGTTCATTATTACTTGTGGGGAATTATCCTTAACCGACATGAGACCATGTGAGCTATAACATGATCACCCGGTGTCTCCCACACCGAAAAGGGTTGTTCTACTTGCCTAAGGTAGAACCATGAACATCTAGCTTAAGTGGATCCACTAGCTAATCAACCTATGGGGGCACATAGTTTATGGGATAAGGAGATTTCTACTAGAAACCCGACCTCTACTACGGGGGAGCTTCCATCTCATGAGATTACTTTGGACACCCGACCTGTACTATGGGAAAGCTTCCATCTCACTTTAAATATCCACTCTGTGCTAAGTATAAATTCCCATGGAATAGTCATTTCTTACTTGACTTCATTACTCATGAAAAGGTGTCCCTTGGACAACCAATCAAAGCTAGTTCATTAGGATAGCTCTTACTCTTGAATCATTTAGGTGAGAAAGCCTTTAAACCTAAGAATCCTTTCTATGTGAGAAAACCTTTCACATCATGCTAGTTATGTGTATATGAATATGTCCTTTCAACATCACAACAACACCATCATCATTGGTACTTTACTCTCAAAATACCCTTAAAACATTAGCATAAATCTCATAATCAATACATAAGTCCATAATTTACCTCTTGAGGTCAAAACCCACTTTCAATCATAAACTCTTTGAAAACATAGGTTAGATATGGATTTCATCATAAATACATGTAAAACTAGTAATACATGATCAATTTTATAAAACACTTGCTTTATACTCAAAATCCCTCATCATATGATTCACAACTTGAAAACATAGGGATTGCATGGGTTCATGGGGGAATTCATCATAAAAGCATTGGAATTCATGAATTTATGCATAGAAGACCGTAAGTCAATCCTTTAAATCAATAATGAAAAGAACCTATGCTAATTGAAGAAAACCCATACTCAATTGGGGGATTCCACCATTTAAAATTGAGGAATTTGGAAACTCCATGGATGGAAGAAATCCATGGATTAAAACTATCATACCTTGAGTCCAAATGCTAGCCTTCAATGTAGGAATTGGAACCTTAGCTTGAAACCCTAGGTGAATCCTTCTTCTTATTTTTCAAGTTTCTAGAGAGAGAATATTTGGAGAGGATTTGGGATTCTTTTGTGAATTTAGAAGAATGAAGTAAATGGGGTGAATTTGGGGTTAAAAAGGTTTATATAGGGGTCCTAAATATAGACAAAATGACATAGCTTAGGAACTAATTAATTAGGAAAAGATCCAACTAACCCTGAGAATTAACTGCCAACAGTCCACCAACGGACCTAGTCGACGGACCGTAGTCTGACCTATAGTCTGTCCTGGTGGACCATGGATGGACTTCTGGGACTTGATGTTGGGGCCTCAAACCATGGACCCTAACCACGAACTGTGGTCTGACATACGGTCTGTGGGTTGAGTCATGGTCCTAGACCCTCAGACCTTACTCAGGCAGGCAAACCACGGACCACACCTATGGTCCGTGGTCCACGGCGTGGTCTGGCACCTGCAACTTTCTGGAAATCTCCTATTTTTGTCTTTTTGAATACGGGGTGTTACAATATCTCCCCCTTGGGACCATTCGTCCTCGAATGAGATTTAAACTGGTTCTAAAAGATTTAGGAGAGGAACTAACAACCCAACCTAATAATGCATGAATCCAAGGAGGAACTATCGACTCCAAGCTAAGACGTTCTCAAAACATCGTAAGAGGGTGAAACTAACTCTATCATCCCATTATGCATGCAATGCACATAATTAAGGAGGAAACATCAACTCCAAACTCAACTTACTCAAATGCATACATCTAACAACCCAATATGCATGAATTTTCAAAATTTCTCTTATTCAAAGAGAAACTACCTTCTCCAAGCTAAAAGCATGCTCAACACAATCTCATGGAGCCTATATGCAATTCACTCTCAAAAAGCATAACTAAAGCATGTTCATCAATTCAACTCATACTCAATGCACAATAACATGAGGAAATAATCAAGCATGTAAACTCAGTTTCTTTCAAAACACATTTTTTCATGAAAATGCATAACATAAGGAAATCATGGAAACACATAAAAACACATGACTCCCAAAACAAAGGTCAAATCAAGAGGAACTCATTACCTCAAGCAAGAGTAGGAGTAGAAGGAAAAATATTAGGATATCGGGACATCATATCGGCCTCGGCCTCCCAAGTGGCACCCTCAACTAACTGATTCCTCCATAAAACTTTCACGGAAGCAACTTCTTTATTTCTCAACTTCTTGACTTACCGGTCTAAAATCTCAACCGGAACTTCCTCATAAGAAAGACTCTGATCAAATCCCAACCCTTCTAAAGGAAACTATGGATGTCGGATCACCAACACATTTCTTCAACATAGAGACATGGAAAACCGGATGCACCGTTGCCAACTCATTTGGCAAATCTAACTCATAAGCAACCTTACCAACACGTCTCAAAATTTGATATGGGTCTACATATCGGGGACTAAGCTTCATTTCTTACCAAACCTCATTACACCCTTCATAGGTGAAATTTTCAAGTAAATCCAATCATGAAGGTCAAACTCAAGATCCCTTCTCCTCACATCAGCATATGACTTTTGCTGACTTTTAGCCGTTTTCAACCTCTCTCGAATAAGTCAAACTTTCTCTATGGCCTCATGTACCAATTCGGGACCTATTAGGGAAACTTCACCCACCTCAAACCAACCTATGAGAGATCTACACCTCCTACCATATAGGGCCTCAAATCGAGCCATATCAACACTCGAGTGATAGCTATTATTATAGGCAAACTCATTCAATGGCAAATAGCCATCCCAATTACCGTTAAAATCAATCACATAAGCTCTCAATATATCTTCCAAAGTCTGTATGGTACACTACGCTTGCCCATCGGTTTGGGGATGAAAGGTCATACTAAGCTTAACCTTAGTGCCATGACCCTTTTGGAAAGACTTCCAAAACTGAGATGTGAATTGGGTACCACGATCGGAAATAATGGATAAGGGCACTCCATGCAACCTTACCATTTCTCTCAAGTATAACTTGGCATAGTCGTCCACCGAATAAGAAACCTTGACGGGAAGGAAATGAGATGATTTCTTCATCCGATCTACTATCACCTAAATAGAGTCATGTTGTCGCCGAGTGCGAGGCAAACCGATGATAAAGTCCATATTCAAGTCTTCCCACTTCCAAGTAGGAATGCTAGTATCTTGGGATAAACCTCCCAATTTCTGATGCTCAACCTTAACTTTTTGGAAATTTGGACATTTAGCCACAAATCCCGTGATGTCCTTCTTCATCCCATTCAACCAATAGACTTCACGCAAATCACGGTACATCTTGGTGGCTCCCGGGTGAATAGAATACCGTGAACTATGGGCTTCTGTCAAAATTCATTCCCTCAAGTCCTCCACATTTGGAACACATAAACGACCTTGGTATCTAAGTACTCCATATACCCCTTGGGAGAAGGCCTTTACGGATTTCTTAAGCACCACCTCTTTCAATTCTACCAATATTGGATCAAGACCCTGTTTAGCTTTCACATCGGCTAAAAAAGATGATTCGGACCTATTGTGAACCATAACACCACCTTTGGTGGAGTCCACCAATTGAACACCTAATTGAGCCAATCTATGAACATCTCAAACCAACTCTTTCTTTTCTTCTTCAATATGAGTAACACTACCCATAGATAACCGACTAAGAGCATCCGCTACCACATTAGCTTTACCGGGGTGATAAAGAACACTCATGTTGTAATCTTTCAATAACTCAAGGAACCTTCTTTGGCGAAGATTCAAATCCTTTTGATTGAACACATATTGCAAACTCTTGTGGTCGGTAAACACATCTAAATGCACACCATACAAATAATGCCTCCAAATCTTTAAGGCAAAAACAACCTCCGCTAGTTCAAGGTCATAGGTAGGATAATTATTTTCATGAACTTTAAGTTTCCTTGAGACATAGGCAATCACTTTCCCATTTTGCATAAGCACACACCCTAACCCAATTCTTGAAGCATCACAATTAACCACAAACACATCCGTCCCTTCCTGTAAGGTCAACACCGGAGCGGAGGTAAGTCTATCTTTCAATTCTTGGAAACTCTTTTCACACATCTCGGTCTATATGAACTTAGCCTTCTTTTGAGTCAAAGACGTCAAAGGATAAGCAATAGAAGAAAACCCCTCAACAAACCTTCTATAATAACCGGCCAAACCTAAGAAACTTCTAATATCCGAAGGAGTTAGAGGTCTAGGACAACTCTTGACCGCATCCGTCTTCTTAGGATCTTTCTCGATACCCTTACTTGAGGCAATATGACCAAGGAAAGCTACCGATCTCAACAAAAATTCACATTTGTTAAACTTTGCAAAAAGTTGTTGGGCCTTAAGGATTTGCAACACGATCCTGAAATGATCAATATGCTCATCCTCACTCCTTGAGTAGATCAAAATATCATCGATAAACACAATCACAAACATGTCTAGGTATTGCCTAAACACTCTATTCATCAAGTCCATAAACGCCGCTGGAGCATTAGTCAAATCGAACGACATTACTAGGAGCTCATAATGACCATACCGAGTTCGAAAAGCCATCTTCGGAATGTAATTTTATCTCACCCTCAATTGGTGATGACCGGATTGAAGATCAATCTTAGAGAAATAACTTGCCCCTTGAAGTTGGTCAAACAAATCATCTATCCTCGGAAGAGGATACTTGTTCTTAATAGTCACCTTGTTTAACTGACGATAATCGATGCACATACGAAGAGAATCATCCTTCTTTCTAATGAACAAAACCGGAGCACCCCATGGAGAGATACTCGGTCGGATGAAACCCTTGTCTAACCGATCCTTCAACTGTTCTTTCAACTCATTAAGTTCTGCCTGAGCCATACGATAAGGCGGAATAGAGATAGGTTGCGTATCTGGGAGAAGGTCTATATCAAAGTCTATTTCCCACTTGGGAGGAATACCGGGTAAGTCATCTGGGAACACTTTTGGAAACTCATTTACAATGGGGACCGACTCAAGAGAAGGGCTTTTGGAATCTACATCCCTCACCCTTACTGGATGATAAAAGCAACCTTTAGAAATAATCTTTCTAGCTTTAAGATAAGAAAAAAACTGACCCTTAGGCATAGAATTTCCTCCCTTCCACTCTAGGACAGGCTTATTTGGAAACTGAAACTTGAATACACGAGTTCTACAGTCGATAGAAGCATAAATGAGTGCAGCCAATCCATACCCAAGATAACACCAAAGTCTAACATATCAAGATCTACCAAGTCAACAAGAGTAACTCTATGGGGTAAGGAAACGGGACACTTCCTATAGACCCTCTTAGCCACAATAGAATCACCAACAGGAGTAGAGATAGAAAAAGGTTCTAACAACACATCGGGGAGCACATCAAATCTCATTGCCACATATGGCGTCACAAAATACAAAGTAGCACCAGGATCAAGTAAAGCATACACATCTAGTTGAAAAACTTTAAACGTACCGGTAACCACATCGAGAGAAATCTCTCTCTCTCTCCACGAGTCTGAAGTGCATAGAAGCATTTTTGCTTAGGAGCATTGGAACCCGCACCACTAGTAGTAGCTTGCTTTCCCTCTCTCCCTTTAGCCGCAATCATAGGGTAATCCCTTAATTTGTGACCACTTTTCCCATAACCATAACAACCATCTGTGCCGGCTAGGCACTTACCATAGTTCTTCCTTCCACATTTAGTGCAATTTGGCATAGGCATTAAAGATCCACTACAATTACCTCTTTGAGGCTTAGGGTTAGACACCCTATCTTGGTTAAACTTTGGAGGAGCATTAGAAGAATCTCGGCTGGAAAACTTTTGTCAGAATCTAGGAAGACCTTGCCCATCGGACCTTGCATGAGAGAAATTACCATCACCGCCGTTTTCCCCTTTTACCTCTCTAGACTTTTCCTTAAGTTTTTCCTCCTCAATTTGTTGTTCATGCACCATGAGATGAGAGATGTCCATGTCATGAATGAGCATGATGGTTCGACACTCTTTAACTACCATTTCGGACACCCCCGAAATGAACTTACTCATTTTAGCCTCTGAATCCGCAACTATTGTTGGAGCATATTTCAACAATTGAGTGAACTTTAGAGCATACTCCCTCACACTCATACTCCCTTGCCGAAGGTTAATGAACTCAAGAACCTTGGCTTCCCTCATCTCTAGGGGAAATAACCTATCAAGCAAAATGGCTTTGAACTTCTCCCAATCTAGAGGACCCGCATCTTCCGATCTCCCTTATTTCCATTGATTATACCATATTTGAGCCACTCCCTTTAGTTGATAAGTGGCCAACTCTGCTTTTTCCACTGGCGTAACTCCCATGATCATCAAAACCTTATAGACCTCATCGATAAACTCTTGAGGATCTTCCTAAACTTTGGAACCATGAAACTCGAGAGGGTTCATCCTTGTGAAGTCCCTAACTCTTGAAGCCGCCGAATTCATATTTAGGTTTACGGGAACCATAACCTCCCTATTTTCTTGGGCCGTCACCGCTTGAGCCAACACTTGGAAAGCAGCCCTAAACTCCGCATTCAACACTTGTTCGGCCGAAGGATCGATCGAAACTTAAGGAGCTTGGGGAGGAGCTTGTTATTCCTCATTCTCCCTCACATTCCTTCTAGCATAAGCTCTTCAGGTAGACATATCCTGAAGAACATAGGATAAGGATTAGGAGAGAAACTTTATAGAGTTAAACTCTATCGCACGACTTAAGAGTAATGAAAAAAGTGGAGTTTCCTACTCATCTTGTAGCCTCTCATTCATAATTGTGGCGCGCTTCACACTTATGAACAAGACTCTACTAGATGTGGATTATGAGACATCCTAGGACCATTTTAAACCTTGTGCTCTGATTACCAAGTATGTCACGACCAAGGGTACCCCTAGATGTAACATAGCGTATAGAACCCCGAAGAACTCCATACAAGCCACTTAGCTCTCATAACATAAGAAATAAAATAATAAGAGTAAAGCAATAGTCCAAGTCTAAATAATTTTATAAAATGAAAGCAGAAGACTAAATTCATGTCTCATCATAGCCATCTAATACAATCGAATGAAATTGGGCCTAGCCCATACATCATGTTCAAAAATGAAATACAAGAAAGAAATTAAGAAGATAAAACTCTATCCTCGAAGCATGAGGACTCCCCCAAAGCTTGAGAATATCTCAAGTCAACCTCTAGCCACAAAAAGTTGAAACCTGACCGTCGGACCCTACATTTGGGAAAAATGTAGGCAAGAGTATGCATTAGTATAAAATAATGTACCAAGTATGATAGCCATGCATAAAATATTTAAAACATGCTAAAAGGGACATTTCATTTCATGACATGAAATTAACCAAGCTAAACATGATATAAAAGCTTTATAAAACATAAGTCATAAAATCATGGTCAATGCAAGCTAACTTCATCTTTAAAACCTTTGAACTCATGTGAGATACTTCTTGAAGCAACCTTAGTTCATTATTACTTGTGGGGAATTAGCCTTAACCGACATGAGACCAGGTGAGCTATAACATGATCACTAGGTGTCTCCCACACCGAAAAGGGTTGTTCTACTTGCCTAAGGTTGAACCATGAACATCTACCTTAAGTGGATCCACTTGCAAATAAACCTATGGGGGCACATAGTTATGGGATAAAGATATTGCTACTAGAAACCCGACCTCTACTACGGGGGAGTTTCCATCTCATGAGCTTACTTTGGAAACCCAGCCTCTACTATGGGAGAGCTTCCATCTCACTTTCAATATCCACTCGTTGCTAAGCATAAATTCCCATGGAATAGTCATTTATTATTTGACTTCATTACTCATGAAACGGTGTCCCTTGGACAACCAATGCAAGCTAGTTCATTAGGATAGCTCTTACTCTTGATTCATTTAGGTAAGAAAGCCTTTCAACCTAAGAATCCTTTCTATGTGAGAAAACCTTTCACATCATGCTAGTTATGTGTTTATGAGAATGTCCTTTCAACAACACAACAACAACATCATCATTGGTACTTTACTCTCAAAGCACCCTTAAAACATTAGCTTAAATCTCATAATCAATGCATAAGTCCATAATTTACCTCTTGAGGTCAAAACCCACTTTCAATCATAAACTCTTTGAAAACATGGGTTAGATATGAATTTCATCATAAATACATGTAAAGCTAGTAATAATGCTCAATTTCATAAAACACTTGCTTTATACTCAAAATCCCTCATCATATGATTCACAACTTTAAAACATAGGGATTACATGGGTTCATGGAAGAATTCATCATAAAAGCATTGCAATTCATCAATTCATGCATAGAAGATCGTAATTCAATCATTTAAATCAATAATGAAAAGAACCCATGCTAATTGAAGAAAAACCTAACTCAATTCGGGAAATCTACCATTTGAAATAGAGGAATTTGGGAACTCCATGGATGGAAGAAATTCATGGATGAAAACTATCATACATTGAGTCCAAATGCTAGCCTTCAATGGAGGAATTGGAACCTTACCTTTAAACCCTAGGTGAATCCTTCTTCTTCTTCTTCTTCTAGAGAGAGAATATTTGGAGAGGATTTGGGATTCTTTTGTGAATTTAGAAGAATGAAGTAAATGGGGTGAATTTGGAGTTAAAAAGGTTTATATAGGGGTCCTAAATATAGACAAAATGACATAGCTTAGGAACTAATTAATTAGGAAAAGACCCAACTAACCCTGAGTATTAACTTCTAGCAGTCCACCGACGGACCAGTCGAGGAACTGTGGTCTGACCTACGGTCCGTCCTGGTGGACCGTGGATGGACTTCTGGGACTTGATCTTGGGGACTCGAACCACGGACCCTAACCACAGACCGTTGTCTAACCTATGGTATGTGGGTCGTGTCATGGTCCTGGACCCTCAGACCCTACTCAGGCAGGCCAACCACGGACCACACCTACGGTCCATGGTCCACTCCACGGGCCGTGGGTGGCCAGCGTGGTCTGGCACCTGCAACTTTCTGGAAATCTGCTATTTTGGTATTTTTGAATACGGGGTGTTACACTGTGACAGGGTAATTTCTTTATACCCGTCTAGCTATAACTGGGTCACCAACTGGAGTAGAGACTAAGAAGGGTTCTGAAAGAGTTTCTGGACTGACACCGATGTTTACTGCTTTATAGGGAGTTACAAAAGAAAGTGTAGCCTCTGGATCTAACAATGCATAAACATCTAAAAAGAAGACTTGTAATCCTCCCACTGCTGGTATCAAGTGTGGATCACTCCCTTCTACTGATCGACGACTAAATTTGCACTCTCGACTGGAGTGACACCCATAATGTATGTTACCTTCTTGATTTAGTTGAGAAACTCTTGTGTATACTCTTCTGACTTAGACCAATCAAAATCCAGAGGGTTCATCCAAGTAAAGTTGTGGATTCTTGCTGCAACAGTGTTATTCTGTGATGGAGCTAGGGCCACAACCTGCTGATTGACCTAGGTTGTCATGGCCTGAGCAAGCACTCGAAAAGCAGCCCTGAACTCGGCATGCCTGACTTGCTCATTCAATGGGTCTATTGGAGCTGCTGGCTGATTCATGGCGTTAGCTCTTCTCTAGAAGGCATTTTCCGAAATGCGAAGAACAGGAGTTAGAATGAGATTACACAGAGTCTATACTCTATAGCACAAGTTGGAAAAGAAAGAAGGAAAGTTTTTCTTAAACACCTCGTAGCCTCCCCCTTAAAGATGTGGAGTGTTTCACACCCATGAAAGAGACTCTACTTAGTGCGGTGATATACCGTGAGTTTACGGTATTTTTGATACATTTCACTTAGAAGTTGTATGTGTCTAGAGCTATATTGTGTTAGAATTAATGTTTTTGTGTCATATTTCCAGGAAATAGGCTTGGACGTGGTAGAGTGAGATGACAACTGAAAATCTGCAGAAGGATCCACCCACGGAAGTCACCTACGGACCGTAAGTCCTTCGACGGTCCGTCGATGGGTGGCGTAGATGGAGCATCAGGGAAGTCTGACCAAGCGTGGAACCACAAATGCAACTGACGGACCGTAGGTTGACCTACGGGCTGTCCTGCACATCCATTGATTGATTTTGGGAGTTGAAGTTCCAGTACCTGATGAAAAAGTCTAAGTATGGAGCTACGGAAGGGACCTACGGACCGTAGGTCGACCCACGGTACGTAGATCGACCCACGGTCCGTAGGTCGAAGTCATCAATGAAGCTGTGTCCCAGAAGTTTATTTCCTTATTTCGTTTCCTTTTTATTTAGGACATGTTTTTCTATAAATAGGGTATGTAAACCTCATTTTTTGGGGTTAGACAATATAGTTTACTTTTACTTCTTGGTATTTTGTGAAATTAACTTGCAACTTAGCAATTTGATTTCCTAATTTCGTTTTACAAGATTTTGACTTTGCAATTTCAATTGGAGATTACGGGTTTCTTCTACTCTAATTGTAAGTTCATGAATTTTATTTATCAAAACATGAATTGTGTTCTTTCAAGCATGAGTAGCTAAATCCACAGCTAGGTTTGTGGGAACCATGAGCAATTAACAACGTATGAATAATAATTAAGCAATTCTTGAATAGTGTTTATGCATGTATTATTAATTCTTCGCTTAGAAGTCTTTTTAACGAGTGCACGCGTTAGAACTCGCCTAGTTGCTACTTGCCGGACCAAGGAGGTAGTTAATGAGAAAAGAATTAGCAACAAAGATTTAGTGGATGCTATCTAATAGTCTAATGTCATTTGGTGCGAGGGTGAAAACTAAGCCATATATTGATGTGATGTCTAATCTGAGGAAAAGGTAAGGGTGAGTAAAGTATACACTCGTAGCCGGACCAAGGTGCATAGTGAAATTCCCTATTTGGAGGACCAATCACTTAGGGATACCTATCTTACCAACTTTCCATGTAAAAAACTAGGAAATGATTACTATTATTAGGATTACCGCGTTAAAAGCTTATGGGGAACACATCTACCCTAGTTTCTCTCTCATATTGATAATCAAAAGTTTTAATCCTGCTCACTTGTTACTTGATCAACAATCATTTATTTGTTTACAGAAACCCCCCCCCCCCTTTAATTACTTGTTTTAAAAAATAATTTGACTAAACGGATATAATAGTGAGTTAAGTTTAAGTCTAAACTATTTTCCTCGTGGGATCGACCCCAACCTACAAGTTGGGTTCTTTACTTGATAACGACCGCTTATACTTCTTTAGGAATGTGTAATTTGAGTGTATCAAATTTTGGCGCCGCTGCTGGGGAATTTGGCTTTTAGATTAAGTTTAACTACATTATTGAACTTTAGTCAAGTATTTCCTACTTTTACATTTTGTTTTTGTTTTTGTTTTCTATAGGTTTCTACTCTAGTGTATGCCAAGCACACAGAGTCGAGGCGAACCACTGATCCCCTACGATCAAGAGTTGAGTAAAACTTTAAGAAAAATGGATAATCAAGGGGTCCAAAATAATCCAATCAGAGAGGATCTTGGAGATGGACTGGAATTGCAGCCTCCAGGAATTATTAATGTGCCCGCTCAGGTTCATGATGGTAATCTAATCGGAAATGCAGAAAGGGTTCAGAATCCACCAGCACTGAGGTTTCGAGAGCATTACTGGCTAGATTATGATGTGACTATCTCAGATGGTCCTATCGTTCTTCCACCGCTACCTCCAGGTCACACATTCGTGGTCACTAGCAGTTTGATACAGATGCTTACAGCGAGAGGGTTGTTTGCTGGGTTGGCTTTGGAGGATCCCTATGCTCATATGGCTAAACTTTCTAGTGTGTGTAAAAGTTATGTTGGGCGACCAGATTTAGATATGGATGTCATCGGTCTGAGGGTCTTTCCATTATTAGTGATTGGAGATGCTGCTATGTGGTTTTCTGAGTTACCATACAATTCGATCTTTACATGGGACCAAATTCATAAGGTATTCACAGCGAGGTACTTTTCAATGTCCAAAAAGCTAAATCATAAGGATAAATTGAACAACTTCGCAGCACTACCAGGAGAGTCGATCAGCAGTTTTAGGGTTAGGTTCACTGGGTTCATTAGAAATGTTCCAAATCACCGCATTGATGATGAGTCTTTGAAAGAGTATTTCTATAGAGGGCGGGATGATAATGGAAGGGATGTGCTTGATACTATTGCTGGAGGATCTTATTGTGAGTGCACCTTTGAGGAGATAGCTGAGAAACTTGAGTGGATTTCCCAAAACAACAAAGCCTGGAGCACTAGAAAGGCAAACACTAATAGGACCACGTTCGCTGTTCCAGCCGCACCCAACCAAGCCAATGATGACATTCGGGAAGAGATGGCACATATGAGAATAAAATTGGGTTTGGTACTAAAGCATGTGAGTGGAAGTGCGGAAAAGGTAAATGCGGTGAAATATCTGACTAGGTCTCCCCCACCACCAATTGAGGAGTGCTACTATGAGGAGGATGCGTACTTGGTAAGTGATCAGACGGGGGGTTTTCGAACCAACGCCCAAGGTTCCAACTCGGATAATTGGTGCCATGGTCAAGGAAACCAAGGTCAAAACTATGAAGAATACAATCGTGAGGGAAACTATGTCCGGGATGGGAACTACAATCATGACACCAACTACAACCGAAACAACTATGGCTATAGGAATGATAAGGCTGGGTCCTATGTTCCTCCTGGTAATAGAGAGGGTGGAAATAGTATGACCCGCATTGAGGATATGATGCAAAAGATGATGAAGCGGTTTGATGCAACTGATAAGAATTTGAAAGAGATGCAAAATGACTTGTCTGGAATCGGTCAAAAAGTTGATGCCCATGCAGTGTCTATCAAGCAACTTGAGCAGCAGTTCAGTCAGTTGTCCGCTATAGTGAATCCACGCCAACCGGGCACACTTTCCAACAACACCATTCAGAATCTGAAAAATGATGGGTATTGTATGGCAATCATAACTCGCGGAGGAAAACAAACTATTGACCCCCCCATGCCGTCTGAAGTTGAAAAGGTGGTAGAAAAAGATGCGGATGAGGTAGTGGTTACTGGAGAGACAAAAGATGTTGTAGTGAAGAAGGCTGAGTTGACCCAGAAAGTTGTTCCTATGCCTAGACCTCCACCTCCCTTCCCACAGAGGTTAAAGCAAAAGACTGAAGAAGGCAAATACCGCAGGTTCATCACTATGTTGAAACAACTTTCCATTAATGTCCCGTTGATAGAAGCTTTGGAGAAAATGCCTGGGTAAGCAAAATTCATGAAGGACTTGGTGACCAAAAAGAGGGCTGTTAGTTTTGAGAATGATGAGAGTTTGCAGCATTATAGTGCTATTTCTATGAGGTCACTGGTACCAAAGAAAGAGGATCCCAAAGCTTTCACTATTCCTTGCACCATCGGTAAGATGCACTTTGCGAAGGCCTTGTGTGATTTGGGGGCCATCATTAACTTGATGCCATTGTCGATCTATAAGAAGTTGGGTGTAGGAGCCCCAAAACAAACTGCGATGCATTTACCTATGGCTGATAGAACTATGAAGAAGCCCATTGGAGTGCTTCAGGATGTCCTTGTGAAAGTGGGATCATTCATTTTTTCGGCGGACTTTGTGATACTTGATTGCGAAGTTGACTTTGAGGTTCCCATCATCTTAGGGAGACCATTCCTCTCTACTGGGCGCGCCTTAGTCGATTAGGAGAAAGGACAAATGAAGTTTCGACTGAATAAGGAGGAGGTGACTTTAAACGCCTGTCGATCTATAAAGCAAGAAAGGGACCTTAAATCGGTATCTGTGGTGAATCACATTGTGGGAAAAAAAGCTAAAGATTTTAATTATAAGAAGGTAGGTGCAACCTTATGCAAGGAGAAAAAGTGCTATGATCAAAAGATAGAAACGCGCAAATTAGCTCCTGGTGATTCGGTGTTGCTATTTAACTCAAGGTTGTGCTGGCTTCCTGGCAGATTCAAATCCAAGTGGGCTGGACCATTCAGAGTGACCCAAGTGTCCCCTCATGGAGTGGTCGAGCTCGAGAAGAGAAAGGAGACAAGGTTCAAGGCCAACCACCAGAGGATAAAAAGCTACATGGAAAATTCCGAGAGTGTCAATGCAGTGATAGAGGCATGGAATCTTGATGAAGTTGGAGTAATCAAGGGGTTTACATCATGCCGCGATGTTAAATCAAGCGCTGCTTGGGAGGCAACCCAAGATGTACAATCTAGCCAACTATAGGTTTTTCTTTGCGATATAGGAGTTTTATTCTTTTATTTTGATTTTTTTTGTAGCTCTTTTGAGAGGTCTTTTATTTTTCTATTAGTGTTGGCTAGATATACAAGAGGGTCTGTGTCTAAAAAGTGTCCAGAAAAATGTAAAAAGAAAGTCCTAATAGTTGCTACGTGTGCAGGGACGAATGGCAAAGAAATCTGTAGAAAATAGTTGTGCAATGACCTACGGACCCCATCGACGGTCCGTCGGTCCATCCACGGACCGTGGATGGCGTCCGTAGATCCCAGAGTGAGCACTACTGAGGGTTCTACTAGTGTTGATGTGGGCGCTACTCATGGCATCCCGAGTATTGATCCAGCGGGCTCCAGGAAACCAGACCCACCTGCTTCTTGAGTGGTCTTCGGCACATTTGCGCCACAGGTTTGCTTCACCTTGACCCTATGCCTTATTTTTGGCTTCCTGTGCGTTGATGGCAATTGCACCTTATTTTGTTGGGGTTGGGGCAAATGGATTAGAGTGTTAGGGTGAAGTCTGAGTAACCCAACTCATAATCTTCTTTTTGGGTTTTCTTGCCTATGTTCTTTTCCCCCAAAGGCCTGTTTACTTTTATGTTGAACCGGCATGTTTAGGAATGTATGTGTAGAAGTAAGTAGAAGAATAAAAACATAATGGCATAAAAAGCATGAAATTAATACCCATCCAAAAAATGGTGAAATGTGCGAGAATCTATAGGCTTGATGAGTTGAATATGTTGGCTCTTGATATGACATGATAAAGAATAGATGTGACCTCATGAGTTAAGCTGAAACTTGAACTGGGTAATCTGATAATCTGATAATGAAACAATGTGCCAAGTGTGAGTGAGAAACGTTTGAATGTTCAAACAGTATTGTGCCAATCTAGAACTTTCCCCGTTGGTCCTGCTAAGATACTCTAGGCTAAAAGCTAGGAAATGATCAGAGGCCCTTGTTCTGATAAGTCCACTAATGCCTAAAATGATCCAACCAAAAGAAATAATGTTCTCTTTGATCCAAATGTTTGAGCCTAAAATAGACTAATTCTTTCTAAACACCTAACTCACCTTCCCTTAAAATGGACATGTGCACCTTGACTTAGGCCAAAAGCCTAAGTTGAGGGTGGCTAATTCAAAAAGTTACCTTGATCTTGACCCTGGTCCTACATCGGATATTGTGTACCTCAACCCTTGCAAAAAATATAAGTTGAGGGTGGCTTTAAAAAAAAAAGGAAACTGAAACAAAAAGGGTATGAACAGAGTTGTGGTTGAAAAGAAGAAAAGAAAAGAAAAAGATAGAAAAATATGTGACTTTGTTCAAAATATGAATGACAAAAGTGCTGAAAGAAATAAAGAAGCAAAAGAAAAAGAAGAAAAAAATGAAAAAGATGAGCTACAAAGTCAAAGGTCACATCAGCGTTGAAGAAAGTCAAGGGAAAGACAAGCAAATGAAAAGATGTCAAGAGTTGGTTGAGAGAAGAGGTAAAAAGCTAATGTAATGTCAAGGAGAGCAGAAATTTACTAAAAAGTACCCAAATATATCCTAGCTGACCCTGAGCCTACATTACAAGCTAAGAAAGTCCTATAGTGATCCTAGTGATTAGTTTGGAGAGTCTATGCAGAGAAAATAAAGGCAAGCCTATGGTATTGAGCACTAACTGTACTTGAAGTCACTTCTGAGCATGAGTGTTGAATGAATCTTTAAACTCAAAATTTATATTTATTGTGTGAAAAAGGGATTTCGTTTGAAGTGAGGGCACTAGTTACATTGTTGGAAAGTTGGTACCTTGGTGATTGTGAAAAATGTATGTTGTGATGTCTATTGGTCAATCTATGTCATATCTTGATCCGCATGAGTTAGCTTGTTGAGTCTAGATGAAAAGGGTTGCACTAAATAAGGGATGTGAGTTAGAAAGCCATGTGATTGCTTGAGTTTGAATGTCTGCTGCTACATAAGTGTCGTTTAGAGTTTAGTGCGTCACTTGAGGACAAACAACGAGTTTAAGTTGAGGGTGTTGATATACCGTGAGTTTACAGTATTTTTGATACATTTCACTTAGAATTTGTATGTGTCTAGAGCTATATTGTGTTAGAACTAATGTTTTTGTGTTATATTTGCAGGAAATAGGCTTGGACGTGGTAGAGTGAGATGACAGCTAAAAAACTGCAGAAGGAGCCACCCACGGAAGTCACCTACGGACCGTAGGTCCTTCGACGATCCGTCGATGGGTGGCGTAGATGGAGCATCAGGGAAGTCTGACCGAGTGTGGAACCACAGATGCAACTGACAGACCGTAGGTCGACCTACGGGCCGTCCTACACATCCGTCAATTGATTCTGGGAGTTCAAGTTCCAATACCTGATGAAAAATGAGTCTAAGTATGGAGCTACGGAAGGGACCTATGGACCGTAGGTCGACCCATGGTCCATAGGTCGAAGTCATCGAATGAAGCCGTGTCCCAGAAGTTTATTTCCTTATTTCGTTTCCTTTTTGTTTTAGGACATGTTTTTCTATAAATAGGGTATGAAAACGTCATTTTTGGGGGTTAGATAATATAGTTTACTTTTCGTGCTTGGTATTTTATTGAATTAACTTGCAACTTTAGCAATTTGATTTCCTAATTTTGGTTTACAAGATTTTGACTTTGCAATTCAATTGGAGATTTCGGGTTTCTTCTACTCTAATTGTAAGTTCATGAATTTTCTTTATCAAAATATGAATTATGTTCTTTCAAGCATGAGTAGCTAAATCCACAACTAGTGTTGTGGGAACTATGAGCAATTAACAACGTATGAATAATAATTAAGTAATTCTTGAATAGTGTTTATGCATGTATTATTAATTCTTTCGCTTAGAAGTCTTTTTAACGAGTGCACGCGTTAAAACTTTCCTCGTTGCTACTTGCCGGACCAAGGAGGTAGTTAATGAGAAAAGAATTAGCAATAGAGATTTAGTGGATGCTATCTAATAGTCTATGTCAATTGGTGTGAGGGTGAAAACCAACCCATACATTGATGTGATGTCTAATCTGAGGTAAAGGTAAGGGTTAGTAAAGCATACACTCGTAGCCGGACCAAGGTGCGTAGTGAAATTCCCTATTTGGAGGACCAATCACTTAGGGATACCTATCTTACCAACTTTGCATGTAAAACACTAGGAAAGGATTACTATTATTAGGATTACCGCGTTAAAAGCTTATGGGGACCACATCTACCCTAGTTTCTCTCTCATATTGATAATCAAAAGTTTGAATCCTACTCACTTGTTACTTGATCAACAATCATTTATGTGTTTACACAAACCTCCCCCCCCCCTTTAATTACTTGTTTTCAAAAATAATTTGACTAAACGGATATAATAGTGAGTTAAGTTTAAGTCTAAATCATTTTCCTCGTGGAATCGACCCCAACCTACAAGTTGGGTTCTTTACTTGATAACGATCGCTTATACTTCTTTAGGGAGGTGTAATTTGAGCGTATCATGCGGCTTTCAGACATCCTAGGACTCTTGAACCTAATGCTCTGATACAAAGTTTGTCACTCCCCGAGGCTACCCCCTTGACGTAACAAGGGACCTAGGATCACGAATGACCCCAAGCTAACCCTGCGTCTGGCATATATCAAGCACACTAAGAATAACTAATTAAAACATGTACTATGCGGAAGCGAAAACAATGGATAACTGAAATGGGGAAAAACCCAACTAGTTTGAATATATAAAACATACTAAGAGTTTAGTGATAACTGAAAGATAAACTTAACAACTCAAGTTAAATCTACTACTATGTCTGAAAAGCCTCTAACTTAGTTGAGTTACTGGGACATGCCTCCCAGCTAACTCTAACAAAACTGAAAACTGAATATAAAGGCTAAAATGAAAAGCATGTCTATTGTCCTCGACGTATGAGGACTCACCACTGAAGCTGCTGAATGCGGATCGAGAATCGATCTAAGCGTGATCTGGATGCTGAGTACCTGAACCTACATCATGAAAGGATGTAACGCAGAGTATGCGTCAGTACTTGGAATGTATTGAGCATGCAGGATATAGATACTAAGCTGAACAAATATATATAAGCTGAACAAAGCATAACTAAGCAATGACATAAACTGAGTAAGAATGTAAATACTGAAACATAACTGAAAAGCTAAGCTGAGTGCAATGACCAAGTACTAATCATGAAAATAACATGCTGAACTTAATGCTGAAGTATATACTAAAAACCTGGTCAAATGCACTAAGAGTCTGATTGTGGGAGCTACTATTAACCGACATAAACCGTGTGAAATAAACGTGGAGTCTGATGTATACGCCCCATCGAGAGGACCCAATATACCTTGCCAGGGGTATAAAGGTATAACTGGCGTGATCACTAAATCTGATGCCCAACAGAGGGAACTTATACTCCTACGGGGGCACGTAGTTCTGGGACTATGAGAGTGTGCTGAACCCTAGTCCAACTCGGTGCTAAGTCTACTCCCAACTTAATATGTAAATGACACAAGTGTAACTGAAATACTGAATAGATCAAAATACTGACATGCAATCTGAGAATGTAACATTTATATACTGATAATGTGACATTCAAAATCTGGAGTATGATTATCTATTTAACTGACCTAGCAAGTATAATTCATGAACTAAGAGAATTTATACAAACTAGGGTTCTGAGTTTCATATAAGGAATTAAGCAAACTTTCCAAAAAACAAGCTATTTCGACTTAGGATACTACAACAACTAACTCACAGTAAATATCCAAGGATTTTGAAACCCTAGGTCTAAACAAGATATGGATAATCCAGGAACTGACTGAATTCTAGGGACCCAGTGGATGAAAGGAACCCACTAGTGAAATCTCATATGCCTGGTGTCGAAATCTACGGAGAAATACTTTGATTTCGGGATTGAAACTTGAAGAAAACCTTCTGATTGTTCTTGGGAAACTGGCGCCTCTTTCTTCTCTTTTTGGTCTAAATTTTGGTGAATGAGGGTTTTGGGTAATGTTTGACTAGAATATTAAGCTTAAACTGAGTAAAACGACGTACTTTAGGTATTAAACGACGTAGTTTAAAGGCCCAATGCATAGGGAAAAAGACCAAAATGACTCTGACTTAAAATCTAACAAGGCCCACCCACGGAGCCACTGACGGACCGTTGATGGAACCACGGTCCGTCGAGTGGGCCGTGGTTGCTGGCCAGTGCTTACTGGTTCTTGGACCTCCCAGCCACGGTCCACTTCACGGACTGTGTGAAGGACCACAGATCGTGAAGGCCACCGTGGTTCTTCACTTGGGGGTTGGAGTCTACTTGTTCTGGATGACGGACCCATCCACGGCCCGTCATTGGGACCACGACCCGTGGAGGGATCCATGGTTCAACGCCTGAGCCTTGGTGGCTCTGCCTCGCTTCTACGAGCCATCCCACGGCTCGTTGATGAGTCTGAGATTTCGACTCATTCAGGACTTTGTTTTCATAGTTTAAGCGTCCTCAATGCCTAATTTATGCTCTAAACTGATGTTAAAATGTTGATTTGCAGCAATGAAGGCTAAGGAGAAAGGCAAGGACATTACCAGGCAAAAAAGAGCAAAAAAGCTAAAGAAGTTGAACAAAGGCAATCCTGGTGATCGCCAAGACCCCTCGGCGAGCCACTGAGTGGCTCTTTAGTTCGCCTAAAGTTTTAGCAGGCCAGCCCTGGGGAAGAACCTACTTGGCGACGGCAATGGACAGTCGGCAAACCGCCAAACGGATCGGCAATCTCAATCATGATCGCCTAAAGTCACAGAACCCTGAGGATAAAGAGCCAAGGAAAACCGACGATGAAATGGAGCAAAGGGCGAGTCGCCGACTGGGTCGGCGATGCCCTACTTACTTCGCCCACTGGTCCTGGAGGCCAGTATTTGGGAAACTATAAATTGAAATTTAAAAGAAGAAATTGAGAGTTGAGTCCTATTCAGTCTCGAATTTAGTTTCTCCTGAGTTTTTCCATTGTAGAACTTAGAGCTTTTGAGACTTTGTTTTGAGGAATTTTTATTTGGGTTTTTGAATTAAGTTGATTTGAAGCATTGTAGAGATTTTGGAACCATTACCCAGTTCATGACTAACATAATTGGTAATCGTTTCTTCCTTTTTATGATGTGTGGCTAAAATCTCAAATTCTTGGGGTGTGATCATGTTATTATTGACTTAATTAGCTTATCGGTATTGTTATTTACTGATTTAAATGCTTAATTGAAGTGGGTTTAACTGATAGATGTGTATTATAGTTGCAAATGCAATTCTAACTTAGTGTTCTGGGCTTGCTTGAGAAAGAGATTTTAGAACTAAGTTTATCGATTGATGATTGTAGCTATTGGGCTGATGTGGGTTTAGCTCGAGAGAGTGAATCCTAAACTCGATTCTCCTATCTAGCTCGAGAGAGTAGATAAATTAAGGTTTTGGGTTGTTTATATTGTTAAGCTTGTCGAGGTTTGAGAGAACTCGCTTGAATCATAGTAGTTTTTCGAGAGAAAGCTATTGCATCGATAGTCTAGCCTACCTACTGAGATTTAGAAATTGTTAGGAAATTTCAATTATCCATATAGCGAAATTAGCCTATAATCGATCACATCCCTCAGAATTCCTCTCTACTTATTGTTTCTCCTATTTTCGAAATTGTTTTAGTTGCTAATTGACAAACCAATCCCCCCATCTGACATTTATGTCACCCTTTCGATTTATCTAAATGTTTTCAATAACTTTTACTCCTATAACCGATTAGATCGTGTTTGTAACTTCATAACTAAATTTGAACTTGAACCGCTCCCTGTGTGTTCGACCCCAACTCACTTGTTGGGTTTTATACTAGATTACGATCACCTACACCTAGTATTGAATGGGGTGTAGTTGAGTGTTTATCACCCGTGTGGGGATCCACGGCCCGTGGAGGGCTCCGTGGTCCACCATGTTGGCTGGGTGTGAACCACGAGCAGGTCGACAGACCGTGGTTCCTTTCACGGTCCGTGAACCCCTACGTGGTTCACCCAATTTCCTGCTGTTCAAGTCTGCTAAGTTCTGGGGTGTTACAAAACTTGATTTTGATAAGCTATTGGATATCACAGGAAAATGTTGATGTAGGAGTTAAAATAATATTTGGAGCTGGTTGGATATGATAAGTGGGCAAGGTGTCATGCACATGTAAATCGGGGCTGGCCTATGTAGTCTAATATTGCAGAGAGTATAAATGTTGCACTAGTGTCTGTGAGGAAATTACCAATTTTCAATTTTCTAGAGGTGTTCAAACTGATGTTTGACAGATGTAATCATGATAACAAATATGAGGCAACATGCACATTTACTCCATTGATTGGAAAATTTCAGAATATACTGGTAGAAAATGAAACAATGAACACAAGAAGAGAGTATTTTTTCTGTATATCTAATATTAATAATAACTAATTATGGATAAAGTTGTATATATACAGAAAATTATATTGTTTGTATAAAAGAGGTTAGATCGTCGACTGAATATGTACACAATGTGACTGATCATGGTAGAAATTTTTTGGTCTGTTTAAAGAAGAAAACATGTAGCTTTGGAAGGTTTCAATACGAAGAAATACCATGTGAATATGTTTGGGCTGTGTTAAAGTCAAAAAGTATAGTACCTGATGGATATTACTCTGATTTGTATAAATCAAAGACAATGTTAGAGATTTATGAGTTACCAAACTAATGTAGCAGAATGGGTGATACATGAATACATAATGTATGATGAAGTTCGGCTTCTAAAATTCAAAAGACCTCTAAGAAGGCAAAAAAAAAAAAAACTCATGCAAAAACATCACGCGAATTGCTTGGTCTCAAAGGAAAAAATACATGTAGCACATGTGGAGTTGCAGGTCACAATAGGCATTCATGTAGAAATAGGCCTCAAGAAGTTTAATGAGTTTTATACTAGGATGGAACTTTAGATTTTATAGATTCTTGAATACTCAGTTTTTTTTTTTTTTTTTGTGTTTAAAACTATATTAGATGAAATTGTATGCATTAAATAATTTTTTAATATCTTACGCACTATGAAAGTTTTTGAGATCCCAATCTTTTTCTCTTTTGTATTCAAGCACATTTATGAAAATTGTGAATTACTGTTTTTTTGTATAAAACTAAATTATAATAACGTATTTTCATAATCGAATATATGTTGGCCATTATATACAAATAATTCTATATGGTATATCTTAATTTTAAACTTAATTGTGTATAAGTGTTGAAATTATACAATTGATTTGTATAATGTAATGTGGTTATAATATATATAAAGTATTTTGTATAAAATTATATGTATAAATAATTTAATAACCACTATCTTTAGTACGAATTGATTGTTTTGTATAAATTGTTAATAACAATCACTAGTACTTAAGAATATTAGTTTGTGTAAATATTAACTATATACAATTAATTTTAAAGCAACTGAAAAAAATCGAACAAATATAATACAAAATGATATTTATACTCCCAACAAAATTATGATAAGGTTCAATACTTTAAAAGTTGATACGAATGTCATTCATATATGCAAAAAAAACAAAAATTAGTACTAGTGTTAAAAATGTCATTCAGAAATATAAAACATACGGAAATTAGTACTAGTATTCTACTGAATTATGATTCTTTCACTACTGTCACAGTCTCTCTGGATCCTGACTGGCCTCTCTGGTGCCTCGCTGTAACATCGGCTTCTATCTTTTGCCTGTCATAATTTCACAACATTGTTGTGTATCTAATACGCATTAACTCTTAATCAAATGAATTTGAAGCACCATTTCCATGACTGATATACTCTGCATAAGCTGCAATTTATACTCCACAATTCCTGTAAATAAAAAACATAAAATTATACATTTTGTAAAAAAAATCTCAATATCAATCAAAAAATAAATAAACAGTATATACAATTACAGGCTTCCTTGTGTTTGCTGAAGTATATTATTGACATAAATAATGTCAAAAGAGTCAAACTCAGAGCTTGACTGATATTTAGGGTGTGAAGATACATCCAAACCTTTCTTCCCGTAAAAATCCGATATAGAAAGATACATAGGTATAAGCTGTGCAAATTTCATTATGAACATATGAGTTGTGTAGTGCGCCACCAAGATAATCATAGATCATTAAAGGATGCAACAATCAATACCTAGTGTAACTTCTTCTTAACGTTAACAGGAATGAGAATATTATTAATTGTATGCCAACATGCAACAACATGCATTTGTATCCATTAATATATTCAAGAATCATCTCCTCTGTAATGGCCTTATTGATAACACTATCGGCGTTATAATATACATCCCATATATTGTGAATCAAATTATTGAAATTGCAATCCACGGTGGTAAAAATGAATGTGTTGTTGTTGGAGTTCATGGCTCTTTTTTGTATATAATACAAACAGACATCTATGTGTTGTATACTCACATATTGAAGTTTTTATTAATTATACATATATAACTATTATAATAGCATATCAAAAGAAATTAGGATCAAGAAATTATGCATCATACCGAGTCATCGAGCAATTGTCCTTTGTTTGCAAGCTTGTAAAATCATTTCCTATCTTGGGCAGTGACAATCCCAATATAATCATAGTTTTAATGTAGCCTTGTTCTTTTTGTATTGATCTTCATTGTTCTTTCTACAAAATAAATTAAAGTAATTTTGAAAAAATACAGTTAAATTTAATAAACAGTCTGAATAAAGGGAATTACTTTGTATTATGTCTAACAAGCAGTCCTTCATTTAACCATTTTCAGAAATACATGTATAAAGTAGTAGCATCAACGTCCGAAATTGAAACAAAAGGATGTTTCAATTCAAACTTGAAAGGCAACTTTGGTGAGCTACCTGAAAAATGTATAACAACATAAATCAACAATAGTTGAATAACTTTTATTGGTATGTATGTAACATTATGTAATAAAAGAAAATATTTATACCAATTTCTGATCTGAATGATATTAAATAGGGTAATGTATTGTAACCCCTGGACGCCTTTGCCTATGAATTGAAAATGGTGTCTGGTCGTCCATAGCTAACTGAGAATGTAAGACAATGCTTCTATCTTGAGATTCTGGTATAATTTTTGCCAACATTGATTCATCAGTAGGTACCATCTGAATAGGTTTTGAACACATGAATTTTTTTTCAGTACCTGATACATGTACATTCGATGATGCTGGTTCGTTTGAATCTAGATCTTCCTCTTTTTCCATCTTCTTAGTTTGATTAGATATCACATTCAGTAGCTCCTCCTATTATAAAAAATAAAAAAAATAAAGATTCAAAGGTGATCAGATTATATACAATTGTAAAGTAAAGATCTTCAATATCAAAATAAAAAATAGTACAAATGATGAATTGTTTAACTGTGCATGAACATCCATAAAGCTTGATTCCTCTTTGTTTACTTCAATTGGAATTTCATGAGTATACTCTTTTTAAATGTACATTAGATGTAAATGTATATAAATAAATATTTATACAGTTAGTATTCTAAATTATTTTTTAATAGAGATTTGTATTTTCAAACCTCAGAAGTGTTGTGAACCTGCTGCAAATTCTCCATACCAACAACCTTTAGGAAATGAATGAAGAAATTATAAATAGTTATATTAATAATTATAATTATAATATATATAGATTTATACAGATGAATCAATTGTATATGGTTTAATTGTGTATAAAATATATGAGAGCTAAAACAAGATGTGATCAATTTTTACTTATTTGTATATGTATAATGAGTATATTTGTATATTAGTACTAAATTATACAACTAATAATGATATATGTATTGATACACAAATTGTGTTGGAAAATTAGTTAATTGTATATGTATAACTAATATATTTGTATATTTAAATTGACTTTTAAGAGTACCAATGATTTTTTTTAAAAAAAATTATATTAAAATATAGATTACCCGTGGACCATCAGTGTTTAATGATTGAGCTAAGGGATTTACTCCTGTGTATGTAGGAGGAGAATGAACATGTGGAGAATGAATACTAGCCTCTGGAGACTTTCGTGAGACTGTTGATTGGGTAAACTTTTGAAAATAGGAAAAATTATATGAAATAGCAAACTATTAATTCAAATCAAATGCTATAGCCATAGTCTCTTTTATTTGTAATTCGCAGCAAACATTCTATATTTTTTGCCATCCCATTGTATACCGAAATATACAAATAGTCTGAAATATACAAATGCAGGACCCATTCGTATACCGAAATATACAAATGCAGGACCCATTTGTATACCGAAATATATAAATAGACCAAAGTATACAAATGCAGGACCCATTTATATATCAAAATATACAAATGCGGGACCCATTTGTATACCAAAATATACAAATAGATCAAAATATACAAATGCAGGACCCATTTATATACCAAAATATATAAATAGACCCAAATATACAAATGCAGGATCCATTTGTATACCGAAATATACAAATAGACCCAAATATAATTTTTTTATGTATATGTATACCAAAATATACAGATTAATAGCCGTAGCAAACATAAAGTTTTCTATGGAGCGCAATTATACAAACTATAGCTATAGCATACAAATATGATTTTTATGTTTGCTATATGTGAAAGTTCACATATAGCAAACATAAAAATCATATTTGTATGCTATGACTATAGTTTGTATAATTGCACATATAGCAAACATAAAAATTATATTTCTTGACATTGTTCTCTGCTTAAGTTCTTAGCTATACATATTTGTGATAAAATGACGTGTTTATTGGATTAGCTCGACCTCTCTATTTTAATGTGTCGTCTTTTAAAAAGTCTCAAATTATAAGCTTATTATTTTTTTGTTTCATTCACTTTGATTTAGGTATGGGTGTAGTCTTTGCTCACTTAGGTTGTTAGTTCACTTCTAATGTTGTTGGTGTTTCTACACTAGGATTCTTTCTATCCTTATTTATAATAGCGTAATTAAGGTTTTGCTCGTTATTTTCACAAATATGCAAGATTCTAATGCCTCTGTTTTGGTTGATGCTACCACTGTTTTTTTAGTTAATAGTTTGCAATGTTTACCGACTTGTTTGATGTCGGATTACCAACCTTGTATCTTACTTAGTTCTGTTGCCTTCATTTAAAGTACTTAAGAGCCTTAATTTATGTGTCAGATAATTTTATAAGATTTGGTAATAAAAGAATAACTTCCCACTACTTTCCTTCCCACTTTACATATGAACATTGATAATTCTGTTTAAAGTATAGCACATCATGAACCTGCAATAGATTTTTTCTTACTGCCAATACAATAATTGTTGCTATTACAATCTTATCAGTTTTTATATTTCATATAAAGGGTGAGATGTTTGGATGTATTTAGTTTTTCCCTCTGCCTCCTAACTTATTAGCTTCTCCGTTATATATAAATATATCTATTTCCTATCATGACCAATTCTGTATGTATACTCAAGAATAAATACCTCTGTGCTTAGATCTATTATTAAGGGACCTTTCTGCAAATATTTTCGTTGGTTATTAACTAAATGTCATACTCCAAGGATGGATAATAGCTACTCTTATGTTTTATCTTATTTTCAATCACGTAAAACTTCACTATCAATACCATACATTCCTGGGAAACCATGATAAAATTTATTGAAAGATTAGAAGAAAGAAAGTTTTGTACTAGAGATTTCATTTTAAATAAATGTTTACAATGTGTTAGGCCTTCTTTCTTAAACAAATGTGATTGTGTGATTTTTTTGACTGAAGCATTGTTATCTTTCTGTTTGAATGACAAAAAGTTAAAAGTCTTATTTGAGCTCTAAAATAAGAATGTATTCCTCTCTTTGAAGTTATTTTCCAGATCCTTGAATAAAATGTTTTAACATACCTCTCCAAATGTTAATTGCTGAATCTTTTTAAGAAAAACTTGGTCTCTCTTTTATGAAGCATGGTATTTAGGCTTAATTAATGTATTACAACTCTTAATCTCCGTGGTGAATGAAGTTTTGTTCTGCTTACCTTGTCCAAATATAAATAGTCTAAGTGCGAGTGTATTAAATGACGTAGCATTTCAAGCTTTAAAAAGACTCTTTACTCACCGGTTTGGTTCAATTATTTCGTCTTGAAATATTGATGTACTCTTCTATGTTGATTCCTTCTATAGTTATTTGTATGTTAAGTAATTTATTGGAAATTGTTTGCCCAACACTTTGATTGAAATGTTCCTTATTCCTGCTAACATTTCCCTTGTTTTAAATATATGGTTAAATTATAACATTAACCGGCAACTAAGGTCTCTTGGATCAGATTTGTATAATGGTTTTTAGATTATTTCTTGTCTTAATATAAACTAGCTTTCACATTGTGCAAAAAAATTATTTTCGTGATTTCTATTAGACTTAGTATTGTTCTTAGATTTGAGATGAAACATGTCTGCTTAAAATTCTTTTTTATAGTGGTCAATGATTTAAGTTCTATATTGTTGTGATATTATATGTTAAATTATTTTTTGCCAGTTTACCGAAGCATGTGATTTGTTAACTCCCTTTTTTCTTGATACCATGCATGTGACATCGAGTTCACCGGACTCCAATTCTGCCCCCCTTGCATCTCTTTTGTTTGTTGGGATGAACCCAAAAACTCTCCAAGTCAACCCCCATGCCAAATGTCACAAAAGGGAAGTATCAATACAGGTCTCGAAAGCTAAAACGTAGGTTCAAGGAGCTGATATTCAACTATAGACGAGGGTGGAAGTGAGCCAAAAATCCAAAAAGCACATGAGTAGCCGCTCACTTTTTGGACAACATTGAATTTAAGCCAAAAGGGCTCAAATTCAATTTATCTTATACTCTTAAATTTTTTTATTAAATCTAACTTTAGAATTGTTAATTAACTTAGTCGAATTCCCCAAAAGATGACCATTTTCTTTGTGTTGATTAATATTAATGAATTCTATTTTTATCAATTTTGTTTTTTTATTTACTTAATCAAATATTTTCAGTCAAAAATTTCAAAACTTGCTCTCAGCTAATTAAGATAGTTTTCTTGCTTTAATTGACCAAATCGGTTTAAGTTATAAGTGATTCAAATAAATTCTTACACAATCTATTTTTTAAGGTTTTAATTTTTATCTTGTCCTTAAAGTGTTAATTTTAAGGTTTTTCCTTTTGAAGTACTAATATTAATATATTTCTTAGAAGGTTTGATCACTTTCAATTCATTTCAAATCATTAAAGTAGTTTTCCTTGAAAAATCCAAAAATGTTCACTGATGCACTTAATAATGTTTTACACAAAAAAAGTTAAATATTTTTAGTCAAGTCATTGGATAACCGTGTGTTAACGGCTACTTTAAGTGCTAATACCTTCTTAAAGTAGTAATAAGAACCTCTTACCCATTTCTCTAAATTTATAAAGACTTAGCTAGCGTTTGGCCATAGATTTTCAAATATTTTTTGTAAATATTATTTGTGTTAAAATTTGGGTGAAATTTCACCATGTGCTTGGTCATAGTATTTGGGAAGCATATTTCAATTTTTAGGAAATATGATTTATACTCATAAGTTTTAAAAACTATCAAAACTAACCATAGGTTTGTATTACAAGTCAATTGGATCTTCGTTGCAAAAAATAACAAATAGTGTCCATGACACTGGAGCAATATGATAATTCGCAGTGAGTGCAACAAGCATCATTTCATACATCGTGAAGTAGACAAAGCACATGACTTTGTTACCCTAAGCCGATTGTTCACCATTTTCATAAATAACCATACATCACTTTCATATTCACTGAATATTCCATCACTACTTTGGTGATTACGTAAAAAATTATGTAATACAACGCAAACAACTACTATAAAGGGTATTTTTGTAAACGATAAAAGTTTGGTGTAGAATTTAAATTTTTAAAAGATCCCAAATAATGAGATTTGGTCCAACTACTAGTTTTTTCTAGTATTTGGGAATTAGGGTTATTTGCCAAAAATATTTGTCAAATAGTGGCAAATTGTATGGACAAACACTATTCGCTAAAATTTCCCCCAAATTTTACTTGGGAAATCTATTGCCAAACGGGTCCTTAATCTGTTACTCTTTTAAAATTAAGTTTTCTTAATTTATTTAAAAAATTAAGTGGCGATTCTTTTTCTAAGTATATTTCTTAAATTGTTTTATACTTAGAGTATTTCAAAAAGTGGTTTTTCTAAAAATAGTAAAATCACGACATAACAAAAATGGCGACTCCACTGGGGAATTGATTAGGTTCTAACCATTAGACTTGGTTGCTTAATTGACTAATAATTTGATTTTATGATATTTAATTTATTTGTGCTTTATATGTTTAATTTATGATGATATTAACTGTCATTTGCATTCATGGAATTTTCATCACCACAACATAAATACAATATATTCAAGAAAGATTTTGCGAAACCGCAACCGGTCTTTTTTATATTTAACCCTTTTCGAAATGATCGATAATTTATTGGTACGTCACGTGTCCAATGATTATCTTAGTTCCAACCTAAGTTGTCTGCTTGGGCCCCGATATTTCAAAAGTCACTCTTAGTCAACTAGCATAGAGTGAAACCAAATCCCTCAATTTAACGCATTTGAACTAAGATGACCCAACACCCAAGGCGTGTTGGGCCATTAGAAGCCCACCTTATGTCTATTTGACCCATGGTCAATAAAAAGACAATCATGCTTATATTTTTAATTGAAGGATGTGTATTTCATTTTAAACAAATTCATTATCCATTGGGGATGGGGTGACTTATCTTTTTTTTTGTAGCATGGATTCAATGTACAAACCCCTGAGGACCCAAATGGTGACTCTACCTCATCCTTATCTCCAAGTGTGGTGGAAGTTCATGAATATCAAAGACAAGAAAGAGGTCCAAAAGCATATAGGCTATCTCTCGTCACTGATGGAAATTGAGGCTTGGCCTGATTTGATTGGAACGATGGTGCAATTTTGGGAGAGTAAAAATATGGTATTCCGTTTTGGGGAAGTAGAAATGATTCCGACTATCGAAGAAGTTCTTTCCAGTTATGAGAGCATAGGCATGTGCAACAAATGGAAATATAAGCCCGATAGTGATCTCATTATTCCTCGAATATGGGACTTTGACATAATCAAAATAGAACTCTCACTTGTCAAAGCCGGATGGATGGAAAAGTTTTCCGGACCAAACATTCCACTTCAGAAGATTTATCGTCGATTTGGCCGCGCAAGGGCTTTCGAAAGGTTTAAAAAAGAATTTGTTTCGAAGGAAACTTGGAAGAAAGCACGTTCTTTTGCTTCTGCGATATGCTTACTTGGGACAATGGTATTCCCTCAAAGCCCACACTACACTATCCATCCAAGTGTAGTAATGGTCACTCGCACCATTTTTAATAGGGTAGACTATGGGTCGGCAATCAAGTACTACACTTTGGCACCCATGATTCTTGCTGACATTTACAGGGCTTTAGATAAATGTTAAACCGGTCAAAGTTTCTTTCAAGGTTGCAACCTGATACTTCAATGGTGGATGATGAAACACTTGCTTAATTCCCATGATCCGCAGCAATCAGATCCCAAAATTCGAACAAATAAATTTTCATTTCATAGTTAGTGGCTACACCTTAACCATTTCCATAGAAGGGGGGTAAAAATTCTGGTATCCAAGACTTCGGGGATTAAGAGAAGAAAATGTGCAATGGTCAATAGAAAGTATGGTAAAAAGAGAAATTATGACCCGAGGTGAAGGGATCCCTTTCTTGATATTCACCGGATTGAGAGGGACTCGACCTCATGCTCCCGCTCGAGTCCTTAAGCAATTAGGGGAAAACAAGAGCTTCCCCAAATTACAGACATGAGAAAATTTGCAACGGATCATGAGAATGGTCAAGTCATTTTTTCCGCAAAGATACTTCAAATATGGAAAACTTGAAGGGTGTTGGGTGAGCCGGTGCCAAATAGATTTCAACCAGAATGTTTGATGAGTACAAAGAATGGTTGAAGAAGAACCTTGCCAGAACCATCAAACTCGGTCCAAATGTCCCTCATCATAGCGCAGATGTTGGTGCTAAACATCAGGTTTGACTCCACCGACTTCAAGAGAAGTATGAGAAGAATGAGTTGGCTCATCAGCACCAATATTCAGAGGATTCCAAAGTCCTAGCCCAGCTAAAGCAAGAGCTATGAAAAGTAAAACACTACATGTCCGAGTTAGATGATAGCATGGAGCTACAAATCCAGTCCATAGAGAGGGTCGGGTATGAAGAGAGGGCTCAGCTAGCAAAAGATCATTTGTGGACAAATAGATACTCGATATGGGAAGAAGTCAGTGCCGCCAAGGGAAATAGACTTGACGAAAGACCGGAGGCAGTTTGAAACTTGTAATCATCCCCTGTGTGGGATTGCTTTTGTTTGTACTTCGTTTTGTCATTTACACTTCTGAGCTTGTATTGTCAAATGTTTTTTATTTCTATCAAACATTTTGCGGATAATGAATTGGCTTAAAAGACATACACATCCTTCAATTCCTTAGGCCCACCTTTGGCATAAAAAGGTCACAAGTTTAGGACACGATATAAACTGTTTATATGCTACTTGATATATAATTGTTTTGTGTTATGGAATGTTATTTTGTCTAAATCAGAATTAATCCACTCTTATTTTTTGAGAACACTCTAAGCATATATGAAAATCCACAACAACAAAGTTCGTCCAAATTGTTCCTGAAGTGTTGTCTAAGTTTCTCTAAAAATATATGAACCCTTTACTCCAAAAATCTTCTAAATTCCCACTCCTGCGTCTCAGGAATGTTGACTTGCTGAATGTCTGAAAAAAGTGTCAACACGCCGATTCCAGTCATTGATTTGGTAATGAAGAAACTAAAGAATTACTATTTGAAAAATTACCAAACCTAAAGAGAGGATAACTGTAGCGAAGAAGAGAATCGCAATATTGGACCAAACTGAATGGATGCTACGAGAAAGAATTATCGAGGTTGATATATAACAGCCTTGGTGAAAATAAAGATTGACAAAATCGATCAAGAGATAATTAATATCTCTGGAGCATCTTCAAGAATCCCTAAATTTGAACATGACATTGGGATTCGAAGTACTCTGGGCCTGAATTCCCAGAGGAATACATAGGCAGCTTACTTAAGGCTCGACCCCTATCTTGTTAATTTTTATTCTCCCTTATTAGTGAAGGATTCTAAAGGATTTCACCTAAAAAGACATAAGTGGAAGAAGTTAGCAGGACTCTATGCAAGTCGACCTTCCTAATCCAATGAAATGAACTAACAAAAAAATCCTTCTGTTTGAGTCCTCCCTTTCACACAAAATACATTTGTGGATTAATCTGCTTAAAGAAAAATGACACTTATATGTTTATTCTTATATCAACTTATTTGTATTTATCATTAGAAACAATAGCTAACATGGCTACTTTTGAGTTGTTTTTCATTTATCAGGTAACTAGAACTGATCTGTGTTGAGAAACTGGCCGAGCATCCGTACTACACACGATCTAAAGTCCCTAAAGATTCCTTTCCGGGACAAAATCTATTGAAAGGGAAAGAAAAGATGACTGGATATGGTGAGAACATCGGTTTGAATGAGATCACAGTAACAGACCCTGTCATTGCTAAGCAGAATGAGTTGATTGCTCAACTGGCACAACAAATTGCTGAAATGAGGGCCGAAATGCATAGGACTCGGGAGTTGGCAAATTTGTCTATCACCGCCAACACTCCTCTTCCAAACAACGAAAGACCTCCACTCCATTTCCCTGCTCCTAATCCAACACCCGAACATTTCCCACACAATCCACCTACTATTCCAATCAAAAAGCCTCCCACTGTCGACTTAACCACACCTAACAAACATCATGCTAGCTCTTCGTACCAAACACCTTATCCTTCTGAAATCCTAAATGCTAACAACTCTCAAGCATTCCCTTTCATGTACCAGACTTCTCCTCAAAACACTCCAAACCCACCTACTACTCAACCCCTACCTCCAAAAATCACTTTCAATATTCTAATCCTCACAGAACCACATCTTCCCTACACTACATATCCCGAACCCGATCACTATGAGGAGAAGGAAAAGGAGTGAAGAGTCAAAGAGGAAATGCATAAGCATAGCATGAAGGAAGAAATTATGAAAGCTATGAAAGAGCTTGATTACACTCCAGATGTTATGGGGCCGAACTACGAGGACTTGTGTATCCATCCAAACCTGGAACTTCCCGAGAGGTTTAAGGTACCAAAGTTTGATACTTTTGGAGGAACTGGAAACCCTTTAGCTCATTTGAGGGCGTATTGTGACCAGCTCGTGGGAGTTGGGAAGAATGAAGCATTGTTGATGTGTCTCTTTAGTCGAGGTTTGAATAAGGAGGCCTTGGAATGGTTCGCCTCCCACGACATGAAGCAATGGTCTAGTTGGAATGCTTTAGCTCAAGATTTTATTGAGATATTTGCTTATAACGTAGAGATCATTCCAGATCGATACTCTTTGAAAAAGTTAGGCAAAAATCCTCCGAAAACTTTCATGAATATGTATACAGGTGGAGAAAAAAAGTTGCCATAGTTCAACCTCCCATGTCTAAAAAGAAGATCACTGAAGTATTTGTGTGCATCCAAGAGCCAGTATACTATGATAGAATGATGTTGCTCATTGGAGCAAAATTTGCTGAGATAGTCAAAGTAGGTGAGACTATCGAAGACGGTCTTAAGACTGGAAAAATTGTTTGTGTGGCAGCCCAAGATGGATCTTTGGGACTATTGAGGAAGTAAAGAGAGGATGTGTCCTTTATTTCTCATGCGTCTGATGGAAGGACAAAAAGATCGTTTGGCTTTAGCTCTAGAAAATCCTCACCCTCCAAAGTCTATCCCCCACCTCCACAAAATCCCTACCCAATCTTCTATGTCCAACCAAATTTCCAAACTCCGCCTCCTAATCTCCCAACTCCACATTACCAAAATACCCCTCCAAACTACCAGACTCCACAACCAAATTACCAAACTCAGCCATACCTAAAATTCCAAACACCAACACCTCCCCGCCAAAATCCTTCAAATTACGGCCAAGTACCTCCACATCCACAAAATAACTATGACCTTCCTCGTCCAAACTTTGAAAGGAAACCTCTCAAAAATTTCACTCCTCTCATTGAAAGTCGAACTAAGTTGTTTGAAATATTGAAAGTTGCACATATGCTACATACCATCGAACCTAAACTTGTCAACACAAACTCTAAATTCTTTAGAGCTGATCAGATATGTGCATACCAGTCCAATAGTGCAGGACATACCACCGAAGATTGCATCAACCTGAAGCATAAGATTCAAGACTTAATTGATCACATGGTTGTCACTTTTCAGACTGCCGCTCCTAATGTGCATATTAATCCTCTGCTGAATCATGAGGGAGCTATCATTAATATGATTGAAATAGAAGAGGATTCGGGTGCTACTAAGGAAATAGTCCTATCAAATCTTGACAGCCTTGAGAAGGCTGTAGCCTCTCTAAGCATAAGCAAGAAGCCCGAGTTCGTAATAATAACACCCCATCAAGCTTTTGCTTTGGGGCCAAAGAAGGGCTTTACTAAGAAAGAGTTTGTAGTAATGTCACTTCATCAAGCTTTTTCTTCAGTGCCAAAAGAAGGCCTTACCTAGAAAGAGTTTGTGATTGAGACCGCTATCGCCCATGTATGACAAGATCCTGTAGATGTTATAAACTGAAAGAATTGTCTCAAGGAGGCCACCAGAAAAAGTCAATCACTGAAGCTGAAGACGAGGAGTTTTGGTGAAGAATGCAGCCTAAAGTGTATTCCATCATGAAATATTTGAAGAAGTCACCTGCTCAAATCTATGTGTGGGCATTATTGATGAGTTCATAGCAATACAGACATGCTTTGTTAAAGGCTTTGAATGAGACTTATGTACTGGTGGGGACGAACAGTGATAATCTACCAGCCATGGTAAGCAAAGTCATCGTAGGCCACCGTGTTAGTTTTAGCGATGAAGTGTTGCTTTGTGAAGGGGTAATGCATAACAAAGCCTTGCACATCACAATCAAGTGTCAGGACAAGATTGTGAATCATGTTCTGATAGATGACAAATCTAACCTTAATATTTTCCCATTTTCGACTCTCAAGCAACTGAATTTTGATCTTAGGAAGGTTCGTCAGAACCAAGTCAATGTGAGAGCCTTCGACGGGGTCAAAGAGAAACATTGGGTGTTTTTAGTTTGGGTATTGAGGAAGGACCCGCAAATTTCATTGCCGAGTTCAAAGTGACGGACATCACCACCACCTACAACCTTTTACTTGGAAAACCTTGGATCCATATGGCTGGGGGCGTGCCCTCTACCCTCTACCAGTTGATAAAGTTTGTGTGGAACGATCATGAAGTAGTCATTCATGGTGAAAGAATACATTCGAATGATTAGGCCCCGATTATCGATGATATGGCTAGAGGTTATGACTTCTATACGGTAGAGATAGCGAATGCCACTGGTGATGATTTAGCCTCACATCCTCATATGCCTTCTGTTTACAAGATGATAGCCACTTTGATGCTGAGAAGGGATTTGAACCTGGTTTTGGGTTGGGAAAATATTTGCAATGTATCACTGAGCCAATTCAAATTTTCAACAAAAAGTTCAAAGTTTGGCTTGGATACATCCCAATAGCAGATGATGAGATGGAATCTTCAAGTAAAAAAATGGTTGATTGGGAATTAGCAAAACCGGCACCTTACTTGTACTAGTCTTTTCCAGTGCGAGAATATGTCAAAGATGATGGCCTTGGGGAGGGAATCATGAACCTTTTTGAAGAATCTGATGCTGTGATTGAGGAGATGATCGAGACATCTGGCATTCGAGATGCCGAACCAGAGGAGAAAGTGCCTAACTGGACATCTACACAGCTTCTGGTTCCTCGCTCGTCTTGGTAGACAAAGACATATCTATTTTGCTGATTTCTAAAATCGGTGGTAGTCTAAATGAGGCCTAAGACCCACCATTTATGTTGTTTTACCTCTTTAAGCTTTAATTTCCCTCGTCATTTTCCAAAAGGTAGATTGGCCTATGGTCATGGCCAAAGTTTGTACTTTCTATTAATCTAAATGAAAGCTTCCTCTATTGCTTAAATCTATTTGTTCATAACTTACTAATTTGTTTTAAATTTTTTATCTGACATGGCTTATTTATGATTCAGTAAAAATAATTTAAAACCTGCCAATATCATGTCATTTCATAAGCTGACTGAGCAAAATGAGATAAATGACGATGAGTTTGAGGAATATGATGAAGAGACCATGGTTTCTGAACACCTTGCAGATGAATTGAAACAGTTTGAGAATCAAGAGAAGATGAATTTAGAGGAGACTGAGAATATGAACCTAGGAGATGAAGAATGTGTCAAAGAAACCAGGATCAATTTCCATCTCATGGAAGCTCAGAAAAGGGAACTCGTCAATTTGCTCAAACAGTACATTAATGTATTTTCTTAGTCCTATGATGATATGCCCGGATTGAGCACATATATTATTTCTTACAAGTTGTCGTTCAATCCAGATTTTAGTTTGGTAAAGTAGAAAACTCGGAAGTTCAAGCCAGATTTGAGTTTCAGAATCAAAGAAGAAGTTACCAAACAGATTCAAGCCAAAGTTGTGGAGTTACTAAGTATCCGACTTGGTTAGCCAATATTGTTCCAGTGCCTAAGAAAGATGGTAAAATTAGAATATGTGTTGATTACAGAGATATCAACAAAGCCAGTCCCAAAAAAAAATTCCATTGCCGAATATCCACATTCTCATCAACAACTGTGCTAAGAATGAAATGCAATCATTTGTGTATTGCTTTACGAGTTATCATCAGATTTTGAGTGTGAGAATCAAAGAAGAAGTTACCAAACAGATTCAAGCCAAAGCTGTAGAGTTACTAAGTATCCGACTTGGTTATCCAATGTTATTCCAGTGCCTAAGAAAGATGGTAAAATTAGAATGTGTGTTGAATACAGAGATATCAACAAAGCCAGTCTCGAAAATAATTTTTCATTGCCGAATATCCACATTCTCATCAACAACTGTGCTAAGCATGAAATGCAATCATTTGTGTATTGCTTTACGGGTTATCATCAGATTTTGATGGATGAAAAAAAAGCTGAAAAGACAGCTTTCATTATACCTTGGGGTGTTTATCATTGCGGGGTAATGCCATGTGGTCTCAAGAATGTCGGGGACATATATATGAGAGCCATGACAACTATATTCCATGATATGATCCATAAGGAGATTGAAGTGTATGTGGATGACATAATCATCAAGTCCTGCGAGGGTTCAGATCAATTGAACCATTTGAGAAAGTTCTTTGATCGGTTGTGTCCATACAACTTCAAGTTGAATCCCGCTAAATGTACTTTGGGTGTACCAGCTAGTAAATTATTGGGTTTCATAGTCAATAGAAGAGTCATTGAGCTTGATCCTACCAAAGTCAAGGAAATTAAGGATTTACCACCTGTGCAAACTAAGAAAGAAGTTATGAGTTTCCTTGGAAGATTGAACTTCAACAGTCGATTTATACCTCAATCCATGGTGGTTTGCGAGTGTCACTACCTGGGCCTACACCCTGGGCGTAACTGGCACTCGAGAACCATTTCTGATCCCCAAGCGAACCCTTGGCCTGGCTACATGACTTATATGATATTAACCAATATGCGGATTCTTAAGTAGGTGGACAATTAGACATTTAAGAAAGTCTTAAAATACTGAATCTTAAGTAGGTGGACAATTAGACATTTAAGAAAGTCTTAAAATACTGTCTTTGAAAAATACATAACAGGAACCATGAGTTAAAAAAATATCCTGAGAAAACAATGGAAAACATCTACTCATTCGGTCTACGAAGCCTCTAACAATGTGAGATGGATGTCGGGACAAGACCCATGACACCTCCTAAAGATATTAACTAAAATAAAATGGAGTCCCTTGAAAGCAAGGAGGCCTCACCAAATGTTGTATGCGAGTGGATAATGATATCAACGAATTGCCTGTTGATGATCCTGAATACCTGTATCTACATCATGAAATGATGCAGGTCGAATGACGTCAGTACATTGAATGTACTGGTACGTGAAAAGGTTAGAGTAGACAATAAGCTTGCTTGAAGGACTGAAACAACATAACTGGATCAATACATGAATATGAAGTGAAAAACCATTTAAGCTTTACAATATAATATGCAAAATCAACATGAAAATAATATACTTTACTCGTGGAGAGTTTCTCTAACCGACAACCATTACCATCAGCCTAGCAATGATACAACGTTTCACCTCACGTTTCCAGGGCCACCCTATACTTTGTCGGGGTATAGGATGATATCGTGACTATGGATCCATCTAATTTGGCCTTCTCATAGGGTGTGAGGAGTTGCATGAAGAATTAATTCTATCCTATCCTACGCTGGCTACGTAGTTCTATGGGACTTCCGAATCATAAGAGACTCTAACCCAACTCAGTGCTTGATACTTCTCCCAAAATAATAAATGATAATTTTAGGCTCAATTCACCCATTACAAGGAATGGACTTATTACTTGATTGAAATACTTTTCGAAACATTGGACGTGTTTACATTCTTGAAAACATGCACTTATGAATTTATCTTTCAAGTTCAATAATAAACATAGGTACATAAGTATATAAGTGTGTGTATATATATATATATATATATATATATAACATTTGAAACTCTTAAGTGTTTATGAAATAGAACTTTGGAACTTCCCTCTTAAATTTACTTTGATTTAAGAACGAAGGTTAGGACATGTATAAGATTTCTCAATGATTTATAGAGATTTGGATAGTTGTTAACAAGAAAAGAATGACAACTCAGCTCAAAGGAACAAGTACGGAACAAGAATAGCGAAGAAAAGTGGCCTGATGCTCCGGGCGCTAATGTGGCGCGTCGCGCCAGGCCTGCATTTACTGGGGGTCTGATTGGGCGTTTTGCTGGTTCCTTGCGCCAGCCCTGGTGGCGCGTCGCACCAGACATGTATTTACTGGGGTCTGAATGGGCGCACTACTAGCGCCTAGGGGACGCGATAGCCCACCCCAAACCAAAACTTTGACGATTTTTTCTTGTTCAATTCATGGCCTCACTCATCAAAATTTGAATGGTTCATCCCCAAACCCATTTAGATTCATAAACCCAACAAAACTCATCGAAAACCAACTCAAATTACATCAAAAATATCACTTATTCGCAAAACCCTCAGTTTCACAATTGAACGAGACTCCATTGATAAGGAATGAAACAAAACCTTAAGAATTCCTCAAGAACCTTTACATAAACGATTTCATGGACAATTAAATGAATAAAATACATGTTTGGCACGAGGATGAACAAATCCATCACTATGAGAAACCTCACGTACCTCGAAAGAACCAAGTTCTTGGCGATTTCCCCCAAACCTTAAAGAACTCTTGAAACCTCTTCGTTTCTCCTCTTGCACTTTGCCCTAACTTGCTTTAACGTTTTTGAGAGAATGAAAACTGATTTTGAGTAGCTTAGGCCCCTATTTGGGTGAGCCAAAACGTGTGGGCCTAATGGGGTAAGAAAAAGACCAAAATACCCCTCCTTAAAATGGATGAAAATACTCTATCTAGAGAGGCTGCACCCAAATGGGCAGAACTCCTTCATCTGAACTCGGATTTTAGCAAACTCAACGGTGTTGGGAAAAGGACTCGAAGACCTTCGATTTGATACTTCATGGGCCACCTAATTCATTTTGTGCTAAAAAATTTATGGTCGTTTGAAGTTGATCCAAAAACTCAGAATGTGAAGAGTAACTTGCACGACTCCAAATTTAGTTCTTTTTAATGTAGCTCTTTCTAAGACCGAGGTATTACAATATCTCCTCCTTGGGAACATTTACCCTTGAATGAGACCACTCTAAGTAGAACTGGGGTGGAAATCATCTAACATACAACTTAAACACCCAACATGCAATTCACATATGCTCAATATACTCACTTAAAGTGTACCAAGAAAAGAGTTAGTACCTTAGTTTGGAATTTCTCTGGAAGTAAAGAGATGTGGGTATCTCTTCTTCATATCCTCCTCAGCCTCCCAAGTAGCTCCCTCAAAAAATTGATTCCTCCATAAGACCTTGATCGATCCAACCTCCTTAATTCTCAACTTGCGAACCTAACAATCAAGAATCTGAACGGGTGTCTCTTCATAAGATGGTTGTCCTTAATACCAATATTCTCAGAATGGGTATCTCTTCATAAGGAACCATCTGGATGCTAGTGTGATAGTTATTATTGTAAGCAAACTCTATGAGAGGTAAGTGATCATCCAATTATCTTTGAAATCGATCACACATGCCTGATGAGTCTGGGATTTTAACTCATTTAGGGCTTTGTTTTCATAGTTTTATTGTTTTCAATGCCTAATTTATGCTCTAAACTGATGTTTTAAATGCCTAATTTATGCTCTAAACTGATGTTTTAAATGCTAATGTGTAGATTAAAAGGCAAAGAGCAAGGCAAGAACATCAATGGTCAAAAGAAAGAAGAAAAGTAAAGCTGAAGACTGCCTAAGACACTTGGTGACTCACCGAGTAGTCCCTTCGCTCGCCTAAAGTCACAGGGTACCAACCCTTGAAGAATAGAAATTGGGTGAGGTAACATACCTTTCGGTGAACCGCCGAATGGTTTGGCGAAGGAGGCTCAGATTGCCTAATATTACAGAATGGTTGGTAAAGGCACAAGCAAAACGACGATTAGCAAGGACAAAATGGTGCATCGCCGATCAGGTTGGCGATCCTGACCTCGATCTCCCAAGTTTACAACACTTAAATGGTTATAACACAAGATAAAAAGGTGATGAAAAAGAGCATTTGGTGTGTCACCGACTAGCTCGGTGACACTCGACTTATACCGCCGAACGACCCAGAGGCAAAATTCTGAGAAAGAATAAATGGATTTTTAAGAAAAGATCAGAGGACCGTATCATTGTGTAAACTCATAGTTTGAATGAAAACATTGTTCTTGCTTAGTTTTGAAGCATTTTTTGAGTAATTTTCAAATTGGGCTTTGGAATTGAAGCTACATTAAATCATTGTAAGGATTTTGAGATTAATACCCAACTATGGAGAATGTAATCGGTATGATTTCTTAGTTTTTATGATGTATAGCTAAAACCCCCATTCTTGGGGGTGTGACCATGTGACTAATTGTCTAATTTAGCTTATGGGTGTTAGGGATTATTGATTTTATTGTTGTTTTGAAGTGGGTTTGATTTATAGCTGATATTCAATTTATGAATTGGAATGTTGATTTCAATTCCAATTTAGTATTTTATGCTTTCTTGAGAGAGAGGTGTAAAGTCAAGGTTATAAATCAGTGTTTGTAGTGATTAGGTTGTTGTGAGTTCAGCTTGAGAGAGTGAATTCTAAGCTAGATTCTGCCTATCTAGCTCCAGAGAGTAGATTAAGTGAGGTATTGGGCTGTTTATAATGTTAAGCTTGTCGAGGTTTGAGATAACTCATTTGAATCGTAATAGTTGTTCGAGATAAAGCTATTGCATCTGAAGTCTAGCCTACCCGCTAAGATTTAGCAAACTTTAGTAATTACCGATCACAAATTTAGCGAAATTGATAATTATTCGATCACACCCTCAAGTACCCCTTAATTACTTGATTACTCCCCTGTTGTTCGTAATTGCTTTAGTTGTTAGTTGACATACCTATCCTCCCCTTCTGACATTCGTGTCACCCATTTTACTTATCTAATTAAATTCGATAATTTCTATTTCTATAACCGATTAGACCACTTTTATAACTTCATAGTTGAATTCAAACTTGTACCGCTCCTTGTGGATTCGACCCCAAATCATTTCTTTGATTTTACACTAGATTACGATCGTCTACACCTAGTATTGGATGAGGTGTAGTTGAGCGTTAATAAAAAATGGCGCCGCTACCAGGGAGTGGTGTTTAGAATTCTCTTATTGAAGTTTGAATTGTGATATTTTTGTGTTGTAGTTGAATCGACTAACCTTATGTTGTGAGCTGTTTATGATCAGGTGACAGGATGAGTGCAAATGGAAGCACCGTGAAGCAACATGGTCACCAAGATGATGTTGATGACTTCAATCATGCCAATGAAGCTCAATTGGGGAGCGTAGGTGCTATTCGCTTACCTCTGGCTTTGGGTCATGTTGCATTCCATGTGACAAACACGATGCTACAACTCTTGCAAGCTAAGGGTGTATTTGGAGGGCTGGATCATGAGAATCCCCATGACCATATTCGGAACTTTGTGGATATATGTAGTCCATTCTCGCTCAAGAATAGTTCATAAGAATCAGTTCGGCTCCGGTTGTTCCCTTTCTCCTTGATGGGGGAGGCAACCAAGTGGTTAGCAGGTCTACCAAGAGACTCTATTAAGTCATGGGAAAAGCTTACTGAGGCATTCTACATAATATTCTTTCCAACCTAAAAAATTGTGAAATTGTGTGACAACATCCAAAACTTCAAGCGAGTAGAAGGGGAATCGATTCATGAAACTTGGCTGTGATTTCAAAAGTTGATACTACAGTGTCTTACTCATGGGCTTCCGGGTAATGTGATACTTCAATATTTTTACCGAAGTTTAGACTTAGTGAACTAAGGAGTAGCTGACCAGCTGGCCCGAGGAGGGATAATGTTACCACCATTTGAGGTAGCCTCGTCCCTTCTTGATGAAATGAGAAAGATAAATCGAGCGTGGTATACTCAAGAGGACCAAGTGTCTCCCTTAAATTTTATGATGACAAAGGAGCAACTTGACAAGGAGAAAGAGTGGGATGAGAATATTAGCAAAATGATGTTCCAAATGGAGTTGTTGAGAAAATAAGTGCTAGAAAGCATTGGTGAACACAAATATGTAAAAAGAGTGTTTAGACTTGAGGAGGTTTCTCACCCGAGCTATTTAAATTTGGTGAGAATCAAGGTTGGAACTCACATAATGAAGAAGAGTGGAAGCGATACAATGAAGATTGGACTGAACAAAATGTCCCTTAGAAGATAGAAGATAGTCACGAAGAGTACCACACGTAATCAAGTGACAGCCCAAGATGTAAGGGTAGTTCAGGCAACCTACGAGTGGATGAACTGTTGTCGCGTATCCTAGATAAGGTTGAAGGATCTGATGACATGCTTAAGGAGATGAAAGTTGATTTCTCATAATTGAATAATATGGTAAATTCTAACGTGGATGCAATCAAGCAACTTGAAGGTCAAATGAGCCAACTTTCAGCACAATTAGAACCCAAGCTATTTGAAAGGAGTGAAGATGAGTGTGCAACAAGTTCGAGGGCTGATAATGACAAAGATTTGGCATTTGTGACTCAAAGTGGGAAGATAGCATCGTTAATGTGAAGGTTAATGATGGGGCAAACGCTTATGAAGAATAAAAAGACATCGTTTAGGAAGAGAGGTCCGTTCAAGCACTGGAAAATGATATGCTCAAAGAGGAAGAAGAGAGTCCAAAGCCCCACTGAAGAGTTTCAAAAAGCTAAAGAAAGGGCTACATCATCTCCAACGCTAGTGCAACCTCTTCCCAAAATAAATCCCCCATTCCCTCAACGTCTCAAAAAGACAAATGAAGATGAGAAGTTCAAGAAATTCCTATCCGTGTTTAAGACACTTTCTATAAACCTTCCTTTAGTGGAAGCATTATTGGAGATGCCGGGATATGAAAAATTCATGAAGGAGCTGGTCACTAAGAAGAGAAGCATGGACTTCAAAACAATTGAATTTTCTCATAATTGTAGTGCCATTATGACTAGCGATGTGATTACAAAGAAAGAGGATCCGAGGCCATTCACTATCCCATGTACCACTGGTATGCTTCAATTTGCCAAAACTTTATGTGATTTGGGGGCGAGTATAAACTTGATGCCATATGCAATCTTCAAAAAACTTTGGCTTGGTGAACCAAAATCCACAACAATGCGGCTTCTTAAGGCAGACCGGTCTATCAAACACCTCGTTGGGATACTTTATGACATATTGGTGAAGGTTGATTGATTTATCTTTCCGTCTGATTTTGTTATTCTAGATTGTGAAATTGATGCGGAAGTTCCTATTATTTTGGGTAGACCATTTTTGGCAATCGGACGAGCTCTAGTGGATGTTGAAAGTGGTGTGTTAAAGTTGCGGGTAATTGAAGAGGAGGTCATCTTCAATGTGTGCAAATCAATGAAGCAACCTAGTGACATTCATGTAGTTCCAACGATTAATGTGATTGATGAAGAGGTGGCTAGTGTGAGTGAAATGATGTGTATGGGTGAACCTCTTGAGGACGTTCTTTCGAATTACGATGAGACCGAAGTTCAAGGGTATGATGAAGTGGTAGCTTCTTTATCGGGACTAGGTGCGTACCCAAGAAACCCATTGAAGCTAGACATTGACCTAAAGAATCGAGAGAGTCCTCCCGCTAAACCATCCACGGAGGAACCTCCAAAGCTTGAGTTGAAAGTGCTCCCTACTCATCTTCGGTATGCATTCTTGGGGGCGAATAATACCTTGCCTGTTATCATTGCAACGGACTTGCTTGAGTGGCAAGTGAAATTGCTTCTTGAGGTGTTGAAACATTACATCAAGGCAATAGGATAGACAATTTCTGATATTGTAGGTATTCCACCCAAAATTTGCACTCACAAAATCCAATTGGATAGTGAATGCAAACCAAGTGTTGAGCATCAAAGAAGACTAAACCCACCTATGCAAGAGGTGGTGACGAACGAGATCATTAAATGTCTAGATGCAGGCGTGGTGTACCATATTACGGATAGCAAATGGGTAAGCCCCATACAATGTGTACCCTAGAAAGGAGGCATCACGGTGGTCCTGAATGAGAAAGGAGAACTTGTACCTATGAGGCCGGTCACCGGTTGGAGAGTATGCATGGACTATCGGAAGCTAAATTCTTAGACCGAGAAAGATCATTTCCAATGTCGTTTATGAATCAAATGCTCGATAGATTTGCGGGGCGTGCATGGTATTGTTTCTTGGATGGCTACTCTAGGTACAACCAAATCTCTATTGCACCAGAAGACCAAGAGAAAACCACTTTCACACGTCCCTATGGGACTTTCGCCTTCAAGAGGATGCCATTTGGATTGTTCAATGCTCCGGCGACATTCTAACGGTGCATACTTTCTATTTTCGCTGACATGGTGGAAGACTCAATGGAAGTCTTCATGGATGACTTCTCAGTTGTAGGCGACTCATTTGATACATGCTTGGCTCATCTTGGGCAGGTCTTACAAAGGTGTGTGGAAACCAATTTAGTCCTCAATTGGGAAAAAAGCCATTTCATGGTCAAGGAACGCATAGTCCTAGGTCACAAGGTGTCACAGAAGGGATCGGAGGTAGACAAAGCAAAGATCGAGGTTATTGAGAAGTTTCTACCACCTATCTGTGTAAAAGGTATTCAGAGTTTTTTGGGTCATGCAGGGTTCTATCGAAGATTCATCAAAGATTTCTCAAAAATTGCACACCCATTGTGCAAGCTATTGGAGAAAGAGGCGAATTTCCTTTTTGATGATGCTTGCTCAAAAGCTTTTGAGTGTTTGAAAGAAAATCTAATCTCCACCCCGGTGATCATTAGCCCGGATTGGTCCGAACCGTTTGAGGTGATGTGTGATGCAAGTGGTATCGCTCTAGGAGCCGTGTTAGGGAAAAAGCGTAAAAAATATTTCATCTAATTTATTACACCAGTAAGTCGCTAAATGGAGCACAACGTAACTACACTGTTACTGAAAAAGAACTACTTGTTGTAGTATATGCGTTTAAAAAGTTCAGGGCATACTTTTTGTGCACTAAAGTGAGAGTTTATACTGATCATGCAGCGTTGCGGTACTTAATGTCCAAGAAAGATGTTAAGACGAGGTTGATTAGGTGGGTCTTGTTGTTGCAAGAGTTTGATTTTGAAGTAGAAGATCGAAAGGGGTGTGAAAATCAAGTGGCAGATCATTTGTCGTGGTTAGAAACCAATATGACTGACTCCATAGAAAGGGACATTGTGGCTGAATTCCTAGATGAAACAGTTATGAGGATAACCCAAAGCAACACCCCCTTGGTATGTTGATCTTGTTATCCATGTGGTGTGTTGAGTTATGCCTGAGAATTTGAACTCCTACCAGCGGAAGCGGTTCTTGTTTGATGTAAAGAAGTACTTCTGAGATGAACCATATCTGTTTAGAGAATGTGCAGACCATATCATTCATCGATGCATACCGGAAGAAGAAGTCAATGACATTCTTAATGCGTGTCATACCTCACCTGTTGGTGGACATCACAGTGGGGTGCAACAGCAGCAAAAGTTCTTCAAAGTGGCAACTACTATCCATCTCTATACCGAGACGCTCATGACTTTGTGAAACAATGCATACCTTGCCAAAAGCAAGGAGGGGTATCAAGAAAGCATGAATTACCTTTCAACCCTATCTTAGAAGTGGAGTTGTTTGATGTTTGGGGTATAGATTTCATGGGTCCGTTTGTGAGTTCTTTTGGAAACAAGTATATTTTGGTGGCGGTTGATTACGTTTCCAAATGGGTGGAAGCTGTAGCATTGCCCAACAATGAGGGAAAGAGTGTGGTGCAATTCTTAAAGCGATATATTTTTGCATGATTTGGCACCCCGCGTGCTATCATCAGTGATGGAGGATCTCATTTTTGCAACTGGGTATTTTCCTCATTGTTGAGAAAATATAAGGTCAAGCATAAAGTTGCAACACCATACCATCCACAAACAAGCGGCCAAGTGGAAGTTTCAAACCGAGAGATTAAAAGTATTTTGGCAAAAATGGTGAATGCAAATCGGACGGATTGGTCTCAAAAATTGGATGATGCTTTGTGGGCATATCGTAGTGCGTTCAAAACACCAATTAGTATGTCACCATATCAGTTAGTGTTTGAAAAGTCATGTCACCTGCCAATTGAGCTTGAACATAAAGCTCTATGGGCGTTAAAGACACTAAACCTGAACTGGGAAAAGGCTGTGAAAAGGAGAGTAAACCAACTCCATGAGTTGGAGGAATTTTGATTTAGAGCATATGAAAGTTCAGCCCTGTATAAGGAGAAGATGAAGAGGTGGCTTGACGCCAAAATCTTTCGGTGCGAATTCCAAGTCGGTGATTTTGTGTTGCTCTACAATTCTCGGTTGAGACTTTTTCCTGGTAAACGTAAGTTGAATTGGTCTGGTCCATTCAAGGTAACCCGAGTGTTTACAAATGGGGCAATTGAAATTGAAGGTAAAGAGGGTCCATCTTTCAAGGTGAATGGGAAATGTCTGAAACTCTATTTTGGAGAATGTCATGAGATTTCGGTAATTGAAGTGGTGTATTTAGAAGATGCTTGAAAGCAATTCCACGTCGTGCCACGACGTTAAATAAGGCGCTCCTTGGGAGGCAACCCAAGCTTTAGTTATTTTTAATAATGTGTGCTAGATGTGCAGGAACGGGTTATTTTTCAAGGGCAAAGCCATCTTGGTGATCCACCGTGTGGAACGGCGGCCCCAATTTGGCTCGCCTTTTTTACAATGATGGGAGGACTATAATTATAGAATATTTGGTGAAGCAGCCAGGCTGCTTGGCGATGCATTAATGAGGTTCGGTGAACCCGACTTCCACCACCCTTTGATCACTCTTGAAGGGCCGGTGTTCTGGGAAGTTTGGCGACGATTTCAGTATACTGGGTGGTGCACCGATGCTGTTCGGTGAGCCCTTTTTCAATCGCCTTTTGGTCCCAACTGGAGAGCCAGTGTTCTGGATATTTTGGTGAGCTGCGTACAGTTAGGCGGTGCGCCGAATGGTTCGGCGCTCTCCGCAACACTTCACCAACTGGCCACATAGTGAACAATCCTCCTGATCCTCTTCTTATCATTCAGTGCTATTGTCTTTCTACTTCTGTCTTTATTTCATGCTCTTTTTCTTTTTACATTGAGGAGAATGTAGGATGTTTTTGGTTGGGTGGGGACTTGTTCTGAATACCACCTCTTGATGTGTTTGAATGTGGCTGTTCTTTTACAATTTTGAGTGGCGGTTGTGATCAATACCGATGACTTGAATAGTGCTCTTAATTGAATGATATGAGTGTGCAGCTACGATGAGGAAAATTGAGTTACATAGGTCATATGTGAACTCATAGCATCTCGTTGTGACTACCCGGTTGTTGAGTTGATCTCTTGTGATGATCATTGCACGCTAGCTGAAAATTGTAGAGTCTTCTTTGATGATTGTCTCGAATGCCATGTGTGGTGAGGTTGTCTTGAACTATGTGCTTGATGATACCTAGAACTTTCCCCGTTAGTCCAATTGATTGATTGAAGCGAGCGATTGAAATAATCTTAGGCACAATTTGTGAAGAGTGAACCAAAAATTGATGTTATACCTCTTTGTGGCCATCTTGTGAGAGTGTGAACCTAGCTTAGCACCCTTTGAGCCTATCCTTTTCTTTGGAAGAAATTTGAACAACTTTGACCTCTTTACCCCATCACCTATAACCTTCATGAATATTGGTTCGTTTGAATAGCCAACTTAGGCAAAAATCCTAAGTTGGGGGTGTGGTGAAAAAGGAGGAAAGTCAAGAAGTGTGAAAAATCCCCCTTTGATGGATTGTTTTGAAAAAAAATGGAACCCCTCCATGTAAAAAAAGATAAAAGAAAAAGGTGATGATGGAAAAAAATTGAAAAAGAGAAGAGTTGTGAAATAAAGTTTGTGAAAAAAGCAAAAGAAATGGGGTATCCAATGAGTAATAGGGTGGATTGTGAACATCATAGAAGTGTGAAAGAGAAGGAGAAAAAGTGAATTGTAGGCCATACTTTATGAAGGTAAAATCCACTAAACCAAAATGACATACATTTACACTCAACCCCATTACAAGCCTTGAAAGACCTCTTTGATCTTGAGCGGGCTGAAAATAAGGTTGATTGGAAAATAAGGGCAAGCCTATGGGTAGAGTCATACATGTGTTCATCTTTGGAGTGTGAGCATTATATTTGATTTCAAGATTATAAATTGTTGATAAATCTTGTGTGAGCATGGAATAATTCTTTGTGTGAGGGAATTTGAATGCTTTTGTTGAGCTTGAACTTGCATTTGAGGCAAGCATTGTGAGCTTGAGTCTATTTGATAATGGTTGGTTACAATTTGAAACTTAGAGTGCACAATTGAACATTGTATGTGTAGTTTGAACCTCTTGTGTGCATTTGTGTTGAGTCTTGAGTAGCACTGTTTGTAGATATCCTTGTTGAACTGATTGATCTTGAGTTTTACTTGAAGACAAGCAAAAGTTTAAGTTGGGGGTGTTGATGAATCTGAGATTTCGACACATGTAGGGCTTCGTTTTCATAGTTTTATTGTCCTCAATGCCTAATTTATGCTCTTAACTGATGTTTTAAATGCTAATGTGTTGATCAAAAGGCGAAAGAGAAAGGCAAGAACATCAATGGACAGAAGAAAGAAGAAAAGTAAAGCTGAAGACCGCCGAAGGCACTTGGCGACTCGCCGAGTAATCCATTCGCTCACCTAAAGTCACAGTGTACCAACCCTTGAAGAAGAGAAATTGGGCGAGGTAACATACCTTTCGGCGAACCGCCGAATGGTTAGGTGAAGGAGACTCAGATCGCCTAATATTACAGAATGGTTGGTAAAGGCACAAGCAAAACAGTGATTAGCAAGGACAAAATGGTGCATCGCCGATCAGGTCGGCAATCCCGACCTCGATAGCCCAAGTTTACAGCACTTAAATGGTGATAACGCAGGAAACAAAGGCGATGAAAAGGAGCGTTTGGCGTGTTGCCGACTAGCTTGGCGACACTCGACTTATACTGTCGAACAACTCCAGAGGCCAAATTCTGAGAAAGTATAAATGGATTTTTAAGAAAAGATCAGAGGACCCTATCATTGTGTAAACTCATAGTTTGAACGAAAATATTGTTCTTGCTTAGTTTTGAAGTGTTTTTCGAGTAATTTTTGAATTGGGTTTTGGAATTGAAGCTACATTAAATCATTGTAAAGATTTGGAGATTAATACCCAGCTATAGAGAATGTAATCGGTATTGATTTCTTACTTTTTATGATGTGTAGCTAAAATTCCCATTCTTGGGGGTGTGACCATGTGACTAATTGTCTAATTTAGCTTATGGGTGTTAGGGATTATTGATTTTATTGTTGTTTTGAAGTGGGTTTGATTTATAGCTGAGATTCAATTTATGAATTGGAATGTTGATTTCAATTCTAATTTAGTATTTTATGCTTGCTTGAGAGAGAGGTGTAAATTCAAGGTTATAAATCAGCGCTTGTAGTGATTGGGTTGTTGTTGGTTCAGCTCGAGAGAGTGAATTCTAAGCTCGATTCTGCATATTTACCTCGAGAGAGTAGATAAAGTGAGTTATTGGGTTGTTTATAGTGTTAAGCTTGTCGAGGTACGAGAGAACTCGTTTGAATCGTAAAATTTGTTCGAGAGAAAGCTATTGCATCTAAATTCTACCCTACCCGCTAAGATTTAGCCAACTTTAGTAATTACCGATCACCCATTTAGCGAAATTGACAATTATTTGGTCACACCCTCAAGTACCCCTTAATTACTTGATTACTCCCCTGTTGTTCGTAATTGCCTTAATTGTTGGTTGACATACCAATCCCCCCTTCTGACATTCGTGTCACCCATTTTACTTATTTAATTTAATTCGATAATTTCTATTTCTATAACCGATTATACCACTTTTATAACTTCATAGTTAAATTCGAACTTGTACCGTTCCTGTGGGTTCGACCCCAACTCATTTGTTGGGTTTTATACTAGATTACGATCGTCTACACCTAGTATTGAATGAGGTGTAGTTGAGCGTTAATCAATGCCCTCAACATATCCGATAAGGTCTAAATTGTGCGCTCTACCTTGCCATCAGTCTGAGGATGAAAAGCAGTACTCAGATTTACCTTCAAACCCTAACCTTTGTGGAAAGACTTCTAAAAATGAGCGGTGAACTGTGCACCTCTGTCTGAAATGATAGACACAGGAACTCCATGAAGTCTTACTATCTCTTGAATATATAGTCTGTCATAATCTTCTGTTGAATAGGTAGTCTTTACCGGCAAGAAATGGGCTGATTTAGTCATCCGATCTACAATCACCCAAATCGAATTATGTTGTATGCGAGATCGCGGCAAGCTAGTAATGAAATCCATATTGATCATCTCCCACTTCCATTCTTGAAGATCTATATTCTGAGCCATACCACCGGCTTTTTGGTTCTCTACCTTGACTTGTTGACAATTCGGGCACTTAGCAGCGAACTCTACAATACACCTTTTCATACTACTCCACCAATATACTTCCCTCAAGTCACGATACATCTTTGTGGAACCGGTATGGATTGAATATATGGAGCTATGAGCTTCCTCCATGATCCTCTCTTGAAGTTCATCCACCCTTGGTACACACAATTTACCTTGATATCTCAACACACCATCTCCCCTTTGTTCAAAAGCCATCACCTTTTGCTTATGAACATTTGTCTTTAATTCAAGCAAGACGGGGTCTTGGTCTTGTTTCTCCTTCACTTCAGACACTAGCGATGATTCAGCCGCATTCACCACCACCACTCCATCTTTATTGGAATCTAACAACCGGACTCCCAATCGTGCAAGTCTGTGCACATCTCTGGCCAATTCTTTCTTGCCTTCCTCAACATGGGAAGTACTACCCATAGATAACATGCTCAAAGCATCAACAACAACATTAGCCTTACTTGGGTGATAGAGAATAATTATGTCGTAATCCTTAAGTAACTACAACCACCTCCTCTGTCTGAGATTAAGCTCTTTCTGAGTGAAAACATACTGAAGACTCTTGTAATTGGTGAACACATACACATGAACACCATAAAGATTTTGACACCATATTTTCAAAGCAAACACTACAGCAGCCAACTCGATATCATGAGTCTGGTAATTCTTCACGTGAATCTTAAGTTGTTTGGAGGCATAAGCTATAACCTTACCATTCTGCATCAGTACACAACCAAGTCCAACTCTGGATGCATCATAATACACAACAAAGCCTTGTCTACCCTCCGGTAGGGTCAACATTGGGGCAGTAGTTAACCGAGTTTTCAATTCTCGGAAGCTTTTCTCACATGCTCCAGACAATTGAAACTTAGCCGTCTTCTGAGTTAAATTTGTCAACGGGGACGAAATAGATGAGAACCCCTCGACAAACCTTCTATAATAACCGTCCAATCCCAAGAAACTCCTTATATCAGTTAGAGATGTGGGTCTGGGCTAGTTCTGCACTGTCTTAATCTTTTGAGTGTCAACTCGAATCCCTTCTCTAGATACAATGTGGCCTATGAACGCCACAGACTCAAGCCAAAACTCACACTTGGAAAATTTGGCATACAACTCTCTATCTCTGAGAGTTTGGAGAACTATTCTGAGATGACTAGCATGATCCTCCTCATTCCTCGAATAAATCAGAATGTCATCAATAAACACGATAAAAAAACATGTCAAGATATAGCTTAAATACTCTGTTCATAAGATCCATGAATGCTGCAGGAGCATTGGTCAAACCAAAGGATATAACAAGAAACTCATTTCTGAATGCTGTCTTCAGGATGTCACTTTCTCTTACTCTCAACTGATGATAGCCAGATCTGAGGTCTATCTTAGAAAAGCAAGTGGCACCCTGAAGTTGATCAAATAGATCATCTGAAGAAGATATTTATTATTTATAGTAACCTTGTTCAATTGGTGGTAGTCAATACACATCCTAAGGGAACCATATTTATTCCCCACAAATAAGACCAGAGCTCCCCAAGGTGAGACACCAGGTTGAATGAAACCTTTATCAAGAAGATATTTCAACTGTTCTTTTGGCTCTTTTAACTCAGCTGGAGCCATTCTATATGGCGGAATAGAGATAGGTTAAGTATCAGGAAGAACGTCTAGGCCAAAGTCTATTTCTCTCTCAGGAGGGACTCCGGGAAGATCACCTAGAATGACCTCTGGAAACTCACTCACAACTGGAACTGACTGAACGGGTGGTGTTTCAACACTAAAGTCATTAACTCGGACTAGGTGATAGATGCACCCCTTAGGGACTAACTTTATGGTCTTAAGGTATGAAATGAATTGACCCTTAGGCATTGTTGAAATACTCCTCCACTCTATAACCGCCTCATTAGGAAACTGGAACTTGAGTACTCGAGTTCTACAATCAACTGAGGCATAACAAGCATAAAGCCAGTTCATACCTAGAATAACATCAAAATCCACCATATCTAGATCAACTAAATCAGCCATGGTGTCCTTGTGATTGACAAAGATGGTACAACCATGATAGACTCTTTCCGCTAGAATAGAATCACCAACCGGTGTGGAAACACTGAAAGGTTCAAGAAGTTGTTAGGGGAAATGCCGAACTTCATGGATACATACAGAGTTATAAATGACAAACTTACATCGGGATCAAGCAAAGCATAAAGATCATGAGTAAAGACTTTAAGCATACCCGTGACAACGTCTGGTGAGTTCTCCTGATCCTGGCGACTAGCTATAGCATACAGACAGTTTGCATTCCCGCCTGTTCCTAAAGTAGCTCCTCTCTAGATATTTCTATCTGCTGGGCTGCTGAAGAAGATTGGGCTTTATTGTCCCCATTACCCTGCCTATTCTTGGGGAACTGTTTAGAAAAGTGACTTGTCCTCCCACACTTGTAGCAAAGATCTGTACCAACACAACATTTTCCTGGATGGAGCTTACCACACTTACCACAGAGTGGGTTGCAAGGGAACCCTTGTGCTACATTGCCCTGCGACTGAGAACCTTGAACTCTGAAATTCTGGGAGTTCTAATTCTTGTAATCGTTCATGTTCCTTGGTGCAGGCGCACTAGCTGACGATTGAGCATGTCCAGATGACCTCTGCTGAAAAGATGATCGGTTCATGTTCCTAGTCTTTTGCTGGCTGGACTCATGACCTGCTGTCTTAGCCCTCTTGCTGCGGAGCTCTTCCCTGTCCTTCAAATTGTCTTCCTCAACCTGCTGCATATGAATCATAAGTCTGGCTATGTCCATGTCTCCTATTAGCGCCTCATTACCTTCCTTTCTCGATAAGCGGTATAGTCCAGACACGAACAAGCTCATTCTGCTCCTCATATATTCCACCATCTCCAGAGCATAGTGGGATAGTTGAGTTAACTTGAGGATGTACTCTTGCACACTCATAGATTCCTGTTTTAGATTAAGAAATTTTCTTACTTTCGCTTCCCTTAGTTCACGGGGAAAGAAGCGCCCTAAGAAAACATCTTCAATCAAAGCCCAAGTCAATTGTGGTTCCCCCTCAACCCTGTTCTTCTTCCACTGATCAAACTATATCCTAGCAATGCCTTTGAGTTGATAAGTAGCATACTCTACACGCTCAGCATCAACAACATGCATGACCTCAAACACCTTCTGAAGTTTATCCACATTTTTTTCTGGATCCTCATTGAACTTTGACCCAGTGAACTCCAAGGGACTGATTCTCAGAAATTCTCAGACTCTGGATGCATCATTCCCATCATGATGTCCGGCTCCTTGGCGACCAACTTGTGCTGTCACCACTTGAGTCAACGTCTGAATTGCATTTCGGAATTCAGCATTGGTGACATCTCTCTGAGGTGGTTGCACTCCCCGTGCATTAGGAACCTCTTGATCTTGAGGATCAACATTCCTTCTACCAGGACATCCTCGAATATCTCTTCGTAGAGGCATGATCTGAAAGATACGTGTAAGCACGAGTTAGAAGAAATTTTCATAGAATTGAACTCTATCACACAAACAGGAGTAGAAGAAAGTGAAGTATTTCATAAATGTTGTAGCCTCCCAATTATATATGTGGCGCGCTTCACACCGATAACCAGGACTCTATAGACACGGCTTCATAGATGTAACACCCTGACTTTTCAGACCTCTAACTTAACTCGTATCTTCATGGAAAGATGAAGAATGATTAATATATAAGTAATGATGTGAGTTATATTTTAAGTTCTAAAGAGTCACATCTTAATTATTTTAAGTTCTAAAGAGTTATATGTGAGTAATGATGTGGGTCCTCTAGGTCGGTGGAACCTTATAAGATAGCATCTTCTTCATTATTTTTCATTCAAGCTCATAAAAAACCCAGAAAATCAAAGAATTTCTCCTCAAATCATCCTTGTGTGTTCATGATCTCTTCTTGGATCTTTATCAAAAATTACCCTACATCACGAGCTCATCGTTTTAGTATAGTTTTCATGGTGAATTGTACGGTGTAGCTCCGTGGAGGTTGTGGCAGCAGAGGTTTTTCAATGGTTTGAGTTTATTCAGGTGTTCTTGGCATGTAAAGAAAGGTAGGAACAATTTTTTATCAGTTTATGGATACCTTAGGTCTCAGATAGTAATTTACGATAGGAATCTGTATCGATTGTCGAACTGTCGTAGTAATTTGTATCCTTAATTATTGATTGAGTTTACCTTTTTTAGTGTTGTAGTGGTGTGGACAGAGGTATTATTCATCATAAACCATAAAGGAAAAGGTATGGTAAGGCTATTCCCTTCGTTCGGCATGTTTCCTTAAAGCTTCGGAGTGATATAATAGGGTTGCTAATGTTGGTGATCTTGTAGATATAATTGTGAGTGGTTGGCTGATTTAATGGTTATAAACCCTCATTTTAGGGGCTCATAATTTGTTATTAATGGCCCTAAGTTAGGAATGACTTGGAGACTATTCATATATATTATTTATAGCTAAATTACTCGCCTTTAGCCTATTGAATTGTTTGTTATCGCCCTTGGGGATATTGTGGTTAGCTGCTGAGCTATGAATTGTCTATGGGGGATATGATGTCGGCTAAGAGGACTATGTTATTGCCTAAGAGGGCTATGTGTTGCCTACGGGGCTATATTGATGCCAAAGAGTGTTATGTGTTGCCTACAAGGCTATTTTGACGCCAAAGAGGTCTATGTATCGCCTACGGGGCTATGTTGTTGCCAAAGAAGGCTATGCGCTGCCTACGGGGCTATGTCATTGCCTAAAAGGGCTATGGTGACTTCTTACAGAGACAAGGGGCTAGCGATAGTGGTATGTAGATTGATTTGACACCTTCTGGGCTTATGGGGGCCTAGGTAGGTGGTATGTAATTTGTACCTGCCGAGCTTATTGGGGCTTGGTAAGGTTGTTGTTTGATTATTTTGTATGTTTAGATTCAGTAGTGCGTTAGCATGCTTATCCAAATTTTTATTTCCTTACCTGTTTGTTTTTGGTATATTATAATACTTGCTTATTTAGTCTATCGCTATTCATACTCAGTTCATTATATCGTACTGACGCCCCATTGCCTGGGGGGCACTGCATTCATGCTTGCAAGTCCCGATAGACGACTTGATAGACCTCCCCAGCAGCACGGTCCAGTAGGTTGGCTATCCCCTTTCCTCCGTAGCTGCCAGAGTTTAATGGTTTGTTGGATTTTGTTGTATATAGTTTTTGGGTATGTCAGGGCCCTGTCCCGACCAAAATTTACTACTCTTAGAGGCTTACAAACTAGTATGTCGGGTTGTATAGCCATGTTATTGCCCATGTTGGCCTTTTTTGTTGGTTGGCTGAAGTTTGGTGATGGTTTGTTTTATTGTCTTGATACATTGTATTTCTTTGTTTGTGTATAGAGATAACGGCGGCTTTGACAACCAATATAGCATTTACATTTTCCTAGATATCATGGTGGCCTCGACGTCCCAAATAGGATTTATGTGCTAGCTGGTTTTTTTATATGAACCATGGGGGTAGTTATATTCTTTATAGGGTTGTTGACTGGGGACTTGCCGGCCAAGGACATACTTTTAAGCCGAGATATACTTGTTTATTTTCTTAACTATGTGTGGCTTTATCTGTGCCATTACAAAATGGCTAAGCAGGGTCGACTTAGGACCAAGTTTTGGCATTAGGTGCCAGTTGCGCCCCGTGAGTTTGGGGCGTGACAAATATGGTATCAGAGCAACGTCATGTCCTAGGGAGTATGCAAGCCCTGTCTAGTAGAAACTTGTTTATAAATGTGTTGTGCACCACATTTTATATGCAGGAAGCTACAGGGCATGTTAGATTGGTTATCCTTCTTCTGCTCACCTCGTGCGATAAAGTTGTCTCTTAAGGGTTGAGTTTTTGAACTTATCCTTGATGTTTGTATACAGAGAGAGATGGCAGACACCAGACAAAATGCAGCTAGCCAAGGGCTAGACGCAGCTGTAGGTGAGGGTACTGGCAAGGTACCACCATGGACACAACCCATTTTGAGACCCTGAAGGAGGCATCTTCTCAGCCTGCTATAGCTTCTCCACAAACTCAGGATCCGTTGAGGGTTACAGGATCCCCGACACCACCAGAAGTACCACCTCCAACTCGTCATGTTCCCTCTGATCATGATTTCAATAGTCTAGTATGTATGTTAGCACAGTTAGTAGCTTCACAGCGCCAGTCAGTTGCGCCAGGAGTTCTCGAAGTTTGAGAGTTTCTAGCTTTGAGTCCACCAGATTTCACAAGGGTAGATCGTAGGGAGGACCCCCAACATTTTGTTGATCAACTTCACAGGATCTTCAGGGTCATACATGCCTCAGCGACTGAGTCAGTTGAATTAGCAGCATTTCGATTGCGTGATATTGCAGTATTGTGGTATGAAAGTTGGGAGAGATCCAGGAGGAAGGATGCACCTCCACCCTCTTGGGATAGCTTTACTGAAGCTTTCATATATTATTATCTGCCTTGAGAGATTTGGGATGCCCGGGTAGATCGATTCCTAAACATTCGACAGAGAAGTATGAGTGTCCGAGAGTATTGCCTGAGATTGATTCATTGGATAGGTATGCACCAGTTTTTGTTCATACAATGCATGATGCTTGCACTACCGCTGCCCTAAATGATAATATGGATATCTCACAAATTCAGGCCTTTGTACAAAGCATAGAAGAGCGTCGGCATCAGCAGTATATGAGGGAGAGGGTTGATAGAGAGTAGCAGAAGAGGGCTAGGCATGCTAGTTCACAAGGAGAGTTTCACGGTGGTCCCAGACCTCGATATCCTACTAGGCCACCCATACCTCCACTACCGCAGTTCCAAGGTAGTATACTTGATCGTTGAAGACAGTCAGGTCCAGGTGAGGGTTCACGAGCAACAAGCTCTCAGCAGCAGATGAGTTCAAGCCAGGCCAGGTCAGGCCCACCGCGTTGTGTTACATGCGGTAGGATGCATTTTGGGAGATGTAGGCAGGGTTTCACATGTTGTTATTCTTGTGGGTAGGAGGGTCATGTGTGGAGCAATTGCCCAACCATAGGTCAGGGTGGTATGGGTCAGTCAACTGGGTCAGTAGTAGGTTCTTCCTCATCAACACATTTTGAGGGGCGTGGACCTCAGACTTCAGTAGGTAGAGGTAGAGGTAGAAGATGAGAATCTAGTTCTGGTAGTGGCTAGAATCGTGTGTATGCACTAGCTGACCGACAAGACTCAGAGTCATCACCTGACATTGTGACAGGTACATTGATTGTTTGTTCTCATTGTGTTTATGCTTTGATAGATCCAGGCTCTACCCTAACCTATGTTACTCCATTTATTGCAGGGAAGTTGTGTATAGAAGCAGAGTCATTACATCAACCCTTCATTGTGTCTACACGAGTTGGTTAGTCTATTATTACCAATAGAGTCTACCGAGGTTGCACAGTAGAAATTACCGACCGTCAAACCTCTGTAGACCTCGTAGAGTTAGAGATGGTCGATTTCGATGTCATTATAGGTATGGACTAGCTAGCGTCTTGTTATGCTAATGTTGAGTGCTGGACAAAGATTGTTAGATTTTATTTTCCAGGAGAGGCAGTGCGAGAACGGAAAGGTAATAAAGCAGCGCCAAAAGGTAGGTTTATTTCCTATCTTAAGACGATGATTACTAAGGGTTGCATTTATCATCTTGTTCGAGTTCAGGATATAGATGTAGAACCACCGATTCTCCCATCTATTCCAGTGGTTAATGAGTTTCCGGATGTATTTCTAGATGATCTTCCTGGTATCCTGCCAGAATGGGAAATTTATTTTTTATCGATATGCTACCAGGTACACAATCCATATCTATCCCTCCTTATAGAATGGCTCCTGCTGAGCTAAAAGAGTTGAAGGATCAGCTGAAAGATTTGCTGGATAAAGGCTTTAGCAGGCCCAGTGTTTCACCATAGGGTGCACCAGTATTATTTGTGAGAAAAAAGGATGGCTCACTGAGGATGTGTATTGATTATCGATAGCTGAATAAGGCTACTATAAAGAATAGCTATCAACTTCCAAGGATCGATAACTTGTTTGATCAATTACAAGGTGCTAAGTACTTCTCAAAGATTGATTTGAGATCGGGGTACCATCAGGTATGAGTTTGGGAGAAAGATATTCGATGACAGCTTTTAGAACTAGATGTGGGCATTTTGAGTTTTTGGTGATGTCTTTTGGATTGACCAATGCCCCGGCAGTGTTTATGGACTTGATGAATAGCATATTCAGGACGTATCTATACATGTTTGTGATTGTATTTATTGATGATATTTTGGTGTATTCGCATTCAAAAGCTGAGAATGCAGATCATTTGTGAGCAGTCCCTCAGGTTCTTCGAGAGCAGGAACTTTATGCAAAGTTCTCTAAGTGTGAGTTCTGGTTGAGCTTTATGGATTTCTTAGGCCATATTATATCAGATGCGGGAATTATGGTTGACACACAAAAGATTGAGGTCGTGAAGACTTGCCCTAGACCCACAACTCCTACAGAGGTTCGTAGTTTCTTAGGATTAGATGGGTACTACAGAAGGTTTGTAGAGTGTTTTTCTTCACTTTCAGCACCACTAATAAAGATGACTTAGAAAGAAGTTAAGTTTCAGTGGACTGAGGCTTGCGAGCATAGTTTCCAGGAACTGAAGGACAGGTTGACATCAGCACCAGTCCTAGCCTTGCCAGAGGGCTCAGAGGGCTATGTAGTGTACTGCGATGCTTCTAGTATTGGGTTAGAATGTGTACTAATGCAACATGGTAAGGTAATTGCTTATGATTCAAGGCAGTGGAGGAAGCATGAGAAGAACTACCCAACTCACGATTTAGAGTTGGCTGTAGTTGTGCATGCATTGAAGATTTGGAGACACTATCTATATGGCGTTCATGTGGACATTTTCACAGATCATAAGAGCCTTCAGTATATTTTCAGATAGAAGGAATTGATTCTTCGACAACGTCGATGGCTTGAGTTACTAAAAGACTATGACGTAGATATTTTATATCATCCAGGGAAGTCAAATGTGGTAGTTGATGACCTCAGTCGTAGATCAATGGGAAGTTTATCATATTTAGGTGGTGAGAGGCGTGAATTAGCTCGAGAACTTCATCAATTAGCCAACTTGGGAGTCAGATTCGAAGAGGGAAGTGATAATGGGGTTAGAGTTCAGAACATAATTATATCATCTTTAATCGTGGAAGTGAAGGCACGACAGCATGAGGATCCCTACTTAGAGAAGCTCAGAGGCAAAGTTCATGATAAGGAGTCGTTAGCCTTTGATATAGCAGGAGATGGAGTCCTTAGATATAGAGGTCTATTGTGTGTTCCAAATATGGTAGGGCTTCGACAACAAATTATGGCAGAGGCACATCATTCCCGGTATTCTATTCACCCAAGATCGACAAATATGTACCATGATATTTAAGAGATCTATTGGTGGCACGTGATGAAGAAGGATGTTGCTGAGTTTGTGGCACACTGTCCTTACAGCCAACAGGTGAAGGTTGAGCACCAGAAGCCTGCTGGGCTAGTCCAAGAGATAGCCATTCCTTTATGGAAGTGGGAGGCAATTAATATGGATTTTATTACTGGGTTACCTCGATCGCGGTGTAAGTTTGACTCTATTTGGGTAATTGTTGATAGGTTAACAAAATCATCCCACGTCTTACCGGTCAAGACTACTTTCACAGCTGAGGACTATATAGGGCTTTACATCCGAGATATTGTTAGGTTACACGGCATCCCAAGATCTATTATCTCGAATAGATGAGCACAATTTACTGCTAACTGCTGGAAGTTTTTCCAGAAAGGATTAGGGACACAAGTTAATCTCAGTACAACCTTTCACCCTCAGACAGATGGCCAAGTTGAACGCACAATTTTAACACTTGAGGACATGCTACGGCATGCATGCTGGACTTCAATGGAAGTTGGGATGACCACTTATCTCTTATTGAGTTTGCATATAACAATAGTTATCATTCTAGCATCAAGATGGCACCTTATAAGGCTTTGTACAGTGGGAAATGTAGATCCCCTATTGGCTGGTTTAAGGTAGGTGAGTCAGGGTTGGTTGGACCCTGATACACTCAAATTACACCTCCCTAAAGAAGTATAAGTGATCGTTATCAAGTAAAGAACCCAACTTGTAGGTTGGGGTCGATCCCACGAGGAATATGGTTCAGACTTAAACTTAACCAATAAATATATCCATTTAGTCAAACTATTTACGAGAAAAGTAAACAGGGGGGTTTGTATCTAAAGTAACAGATTTGTTGATTAATTAACAAGTAAACAAGATTCAAACTTTGACTTATCAATATGAGATGGAAACTAGGGTATATGTGTTCCCTACAAGCTCTTAACGCAGTAATCCGAATAATAGTAATCCTATCCTAGTGTTTGACATGCAAAGTTTGGGAGAAATCGATTTACCTTGCAAGTAAACAACGATGGTGAGTGTGTGATCAAGTAGAAATGCTCCTAAGTTTGGCGCCGCTGCTGGAGATTACGACTTTTAGATTAAACTAACTACATTGTTGAACTTTAGTCAAGTATTTCCTGATTTTACGTTTTGTTTTGTTTTTGTTTTCTACAGGTTTCTACACTAGTGTATGCCAAGTACACAGAGTCGAGGTGAACCCTTGACCCCCTACGATCCGAAATTGAGTAGGACTTTGAGAAGAATGAATAATCAAGGGATAAACAACAATCCAATTGGAGAGGGTCTGGGTGATGGAGTTGAATTGCAGCCTCCAAGGGTTGTTAATGTGCCCGCTCGGGTTCATGGTTGTAATCTAATCAGAAATACAGAAAGGAGGCAGAATCCGCCAGCATCGAGGTTTCGTGATCACTACAGAGCTGACTATGATACAGTTGGATCATATGGGCTTATTGTTGTCCCTCCTCTACCCCCAGGTCATACATTTATGGTAACCAGTAGTCTGATACAGATGCTTATAGCGAGAGGGTTGTTTGTTGGGTTGGCTTCGTAAGATTCATACGCTCACATGGCCAAATTGTCCAGTGTTTGCAAGAGTTGTGTAGGACGACCGAAGTTGGATATGGATTTCATAGGTCTGAAAGTATTCCCATTGTCATTGACCGGAGATGATGTTGTGTGGTTTTCGGAGTTACCATACAATTCTATCTATACATGGGACCAACTGTATAAGGTGTTCGTAGCGAGGTACTTTCCGATGTCCAAGAAACAAAATCATAGGGACAAATTGAATAACTTCACCACACTACCTGGAGAGTCTATAAGAAGTTCTTGGGATAGTTTCACTGGGTTCATGAGAAGTGTTCTGAATCACCGCATTGATGATGAATCATTGAAGGAGTATTTCTATAGAGGACAGGATGAGAATGGAAGAGATGTGTTAGATACAATTGCTGGAGGATCATATGGTGAGTGCACTTTTGAGGAGATCGCTGAAAAACTTGAGAGGATTTCCCAAAATAATAAGGCGTGGAGCACTAGAAAGGCTAATACTGGTAGAAGCCTAATCAATCCAATGATGACATTCGTGAAGAGATGGCTCAAATAAGGACAGAACTTGGTTTTGTCTTGAAACATGTGAGTGGTAATGCAGAAAAAGTAAATGATGTAAATTATTTGACTAGGTCTCCACCACCACCAGTTGAGGAATGCTACTATGAAGAGGATGTGAATTTGGTAAATGATCAGACGGGGGGTTTCCAGACTAACACACAAGGTTCCAACACGGATAATTGGCGCCAAGGTCAAGAAAACTAAGGTCGGAACTATGGAAACTACAACCGTGAGGGTAACTATGTCCGGGATGGGAACTACAATTGTGACAACAATTACAACCGGAACAATTATAGCAACAGGAATGATAAGGTTGGACCGTATGTTCCTCCTGGTAATAGAGAGGGTGGTAATGGTATGTCACGCATTGAGGATATGATGCAAAAGATGATGAAGAGGTTTGATGCAACTGATGAGAATGTGAAAGAGATGCAAAATGACTTGTCTGAAATCGGTCAAAAAGTTGATGCCCATGCAGTGTTAATCAAGCAACTTGAGCAGCAGTTTAGTCAGTTGTCCACCACTGTGAACCCACGTCAGCCTGGCACACTTCCTAGCAACACCATCCAGAATCTGAAAAAATGATGGGCATTGTATGGAAGTCACTACTCGCGGAGGAAAGTAGACCATTGACCCCCCCCCCCTCATGTCGTCTGAGGTTGAAAAAGTGCTAGAGAAGGATGAGGATGAGATTGAGGTTGCTGAAATTCCAAAAGATGATACGGAAAAGGAAGCTGAGGTGACCCAAAAAGTTGTTCCCATACCTAGACCTCCACCTCCATTCCCGCAGAGAATGGTGAAAAAGACTCAAGAGGGAAAATATTGTAGGTTCATAGCTATGTTGAAGCAACTATCCATAAATGTCCCGTTGATAGAAGCTTTGGAACAAATGCCTAGGTATGCTAAATTCATGAAAGACTTGGTAACCAAAAAGAGGGATGTTAGTTTTGAGAATGATGAGAGGTTGCAGCATTGTAGTGCTATTGCTACTAGGTCACTTGTGTAAAAGAAAGAGGATCCTGGAGCTTTTACTATTCCTTGTACCATTGGGATGTTACACTTTGCGAAAGCTTTGTGTGATTTAGGTGCCAGCATTAATTTGATGCCATTGTCCATCTACAAGAAGTTGGGTTTAGGGGCTCCAAAATCGTCTGCGATGCGTCTACTTATGGCCGATAGAACTGTGAAGAGGCCCATTAGAGTGTTCCAAGATGTCCTTGTGAAAGTGGAGTCGTTCATCTTTCTGGAAGACTTTGTGATACTTGATTGTGAGGTTGATTTTGAGGTCCCCATCATCTTAGGGAGATCATTCCTTGCTACTGGGTGTGCCTTAGTCGATATGGAGAGAGGGCTGATGAAATTCTGACTGAACAATGAGGAGGTGTCTTTTAACATCTGTAGGTCTATGAAGAAGGAAAGTGATCTAAAATCGGTATCGGTGGTAAATCACATTGTGGAGCAAGATTCTGAAGTGTCTAAGGAAGAGACGTTGGGTGTTGATGCACTGGCAGCGGTAATAATGAATTTTGACAGTGATGGTATTGAATACTATGATGAGCTAGTGGCAGCACTTGATAGGTTCGAATTCCATTCCAAACCAAATAGATTGGAGTTAGATATGAAGAATCGAGACTCTCCACCTATAAAATTATTTGTAGATGAGCCTACGAAATTGGAAATCAAAGCTCTACCATCCCACCTGATATATGTATTCTTGGGGAAAGATCGCACTTTACCAGTAATCATTGTTGCTGATTTGAGCAGAGAGCAAGTAGAGGCTTTGAAGAGGTTTAAGAGGGCTATAGGATGGACTATTGCGGACATTATTGGGATTCCACCGGGCATTTGCTCTCAATAAATCCAACTCATGCTAGACAGTAAGCCAAGTATTGAGCATCAAAGGAGACTGAATCCCCCTATGCAAGAGGTTGTGAAAAAAGGAGATCATTAAGTGGTTGGATGCTAGAGTCATATACCCAATCACTGATAGTAATTGGGTTTGTCCTGTTCAGTGTGTTCCCAAGAAAGGGGGAATCATCGTGGTTTCGAATGCTAAAAATGAGTTGATTCCAATGAGGCCGGTTACTGGTTGGAGAGTGTGCATGGACTACCACAAGCTAAACACATCGACAGAAAAAGACCACTTCCCAATGTCGTTCATGGATCAGATGCTAGATCGTCTCGCTGGTAAAGGTTGGTATTGTTTTCTAGATGGATATTCGGGGTACAATCAAATCTACATAGCCCCAGAAGATCAAGAGAAAACCACCTTCACTTGTCCTTATGGGACTTTCGCCTTCAAAAGGATGTCATTTGGGTTGTGTAATGCTCCAGCGACTTTTCAGAGGTGTATGATGTCGATATTCTCAGTTATGGTGGAGGACACGATTGACGTATTTATGGATGATTTCTCTGTGGTAGGTGACTTGTTTGATGGTTGTCTGATGCATCTGGCCGAGGTACTGAAATGATGTGAAGAGTGCACTCTTGTGCTCAATTGGGAGAAGTGCCACTTTATGGTGAAAGAGGGTATAGTTATTGGTCATTGGATTTCGCAGAAAGGTATTGAGGTTGATAGAGCCAAAGTTGAGGTAATAGAAAAGCTTCCACCACTCATCTCTGTAAAAGGTGTTCAGAGTTTTCTTGGGCATACAGGTTACTACCGGAGGTTCATAAAAGATTTCTCGAAAATTGCACACCCATTGTGCAAACTACTCGAAAAGAAGTGTGAGTTTGATTTTGATGATGCTTGTTTGAGAGAATTTGGAGAGTTGAAAGCCAAGTTAACTTCCGCACCTATCATTATTTCATCAGATTGGGGACAACCGTTTGAAGTTATGTGTGATGTGAGCGGGATGGCGCTTGGGGTAGTATTAGGACAGAAGCGAAAAGTGATTCTTCATCTGATTTACTATGCCAGCAAAGCTCTGAATGTGGCTCAAAAGAACTATACTGTGACTGAACAAGAGCTCCTTGTTGTGTTTTTCGCATTCAAGAAATTTAGGTCCTACTTGCTTGGTTCTATGGTCATAGTGCATACTGATCATTCTGTATTGAGCTCGCATCTCAGCTAACTATTTCTTAAATTCATCATTACTGAAAGAACCTACACCCTGCAACTGCACATGTACGTGGACTTCCAAGCCATCCATCTTGTTCTTTAAAACAGCCAACTCCTTCTGCATCTCATCAGTTACTCGCTTCTCCGTAGCTAACACATCACGCTCTATGAGCTGGGGCAACTGTCGTATAATTTGGTCGACTAACGTCCTAGTTTGCCTCTGATCTGCAACCAATTTTTCATGGAAAATAGTAGGAATAGTGACAAAAGTACCTGAAGCCTGTGAGGCTGTGAGGCTGAAGCTGGTGGTGGTGGTGCCTCTGTAGATGGATGTGATGACTCCCCCTACTCTAGCCCTCTATCAGCATGTGGAATGTCAATTGGTACGTGAGGAACAACTGCCAAAGAACCCACAGCTCTAGATTTTGCACCAAAGAGATGGTTAGCGACATCTTTGATTTTGGATGCCTGGGTGAGTCTGAATCCCTCACCCCATCTGTCCATTAGCCTGTTTAGGGGAATGTTTGCTTGTCGACACAATTTCCCTATCAGACAGGGAAATGGAAGTCCGGCTCTCTCATTTAGTGCCTTGTCTCTCATTTTGATCGATATGATCCACCCTACATTTACTGGGTAACCAGCCATGAGGCAAGCTACCAAAGAAGCCAGTGAGGGAGACAAGGTGTTATCATTACCTGTAGGTCTCAATTGTACACCGACAACAACCCACAAAACGTTGGCTCTTAAAGACAGTGAAGCTTTAGTGATGAGTACTGGCGTTCCTGTAACCCAAGCTGCATTCTCTCCCTCTAAAGCAATTTGCCTCGCAATCCAGCGGAAGACCTGCTCTCGAGAACTCTGAACCTCAATCTCAGCTTCACTGGTGACTGCATGATGTTTGCCCTCGAAAAGGCCAATGGACACTGGTGCTGTGTATTCTGGGCCATGCAGCATCCTGTTGATTGTAGCCTCGGAGATATCTATAGATTTGCCTCAAACCGTAATTGAGTCTAGTGGACCCCAGGTACTGGCAATGTCCTTCTGCCCCCATTTAGTTGTCTCAGTTTCTGCATCAAAATTCATCAACGTGGCTGCATAAGAAGCATAAAACTCACTGGTCAGGTGGCTAGAATATTCTCCAGGTGCGTTGTTCATCCAGTCAAACTGATGAAACTGAAATATCCTATAAAAGTCGGAGAATGATTTGATAGCAGCCACCACCACTCTAATTTCAGGCATGATTGGTTGATTCTTAAAGCCGCCAGTCTTGTTCACAATACCATTGTTGAAAAAATCTTTGGACCGGTTCACAGTCCACATAGAACGGAAACAATCAATCAGTTGTTGTCTTGCCGTGGGATCGTGTTCATGGATGTGAACATACTGGACCATGGTATCATCGGTGGTAATCTCTATATCCTCTTCTACAGCACCTGCCTCTTCCTGTGCTCCAGTTTCAGCCTCTGTGTGTACTACTGGTGAAGAGGTAGTTGCATCTTCCTGAGAATCGCTAGCATACTCTACACTACCCCCTGAACCAGTATCAGAATGGCTACCTGAACCATTATCAGCCTGACTACCCGATTCCTAACCACCCCCAGAACTACTACCTCCCTCTTCAGACTGGGAAGGAGTGTTCTGGAGAATTGCTCTCGCAGTCTGGGATCTAGTAGTTCGAGGTGAGTGTTCCTCAATGGTGATATTTATCTGAACCTCGGAACTACTAGACTCTGAAGCGTTACCACCTTTCGAGAGAAGCAGTAGGGGAGGAAGGTGGAGTTGCGTTCTTTTTTCGGGGAGCCATAGTACCTGAGAAAATACAAACACCCATTAATACACAATCAGTAAAATGACACACTAACGGGTACTCAGACTTCTCCTGTGTAACTATAACGTGACGCCTTGCCTTAAGAATGCCTTCACCCAATCTATCATTGGGAAGGGCCAGAGAATCAAAATACAGAACAGAAATAAAAGTACAGAAACAGGAAAATATATTATTATTTTTATACGGGTGCCATGACGGGCCGTGGTGGGTACCACGGTCCGTGAAGACCCTCGTGAAAACCAGTTGGTAAATTGACTGTGTGGGATAATTCACTGGAGTGGATCACGGACGGCTTCACGGTCCGTGGAGTGAATCACGGTCTGTGAAGACCATCGTGATCCTGCCTAGTGTACCCCTCTTTTGCCAAGTGTGGTCCACGAGGGGTTTCACGACCCGTAGTTGATCCCACAGTCCGTGAAGCCCATCATGGACTTACACTTGGCCCTTTTTCAGTGTTCCTCTTTTTCCAACAACAACATATGTCCAATGTCATCCAATTTCATCACCCAATCACATAGTTATGAGACCTATAAACACATGAGTCTAACAAATCTACCATATTTATCAATCCCCAGTCAATCAATAACAATTTCGAGCTAATTCTGAACATACCCACATGCACATTAATGTGATCTCACACTTGCAACAGTTCTATTTGCACAATGCATTAAGGCGTACATTTTTGGAACCCTTTGAACTCAACTTCATACTACTGTCAACATTTAACACAAATTACTCTCAATTCCATCAAACCCATATAGAAGACCCATCAAATTAACCCAAATTTTAAGCAACCCACAACAATTCAATATCAATGAAGATAGTTCATCACATAACATGGTAAATTCGAACAATTGAAGTACTTCTAACTAGCCTATCGATAAGATCAAACTTATAACAAGTTAGAGGAAGAACTTACTTTGAATTCAATTACAAATTTCGCCCAAAAAGAGAAATAATTAACTTTGACTTCAAATTCTCGACAGACTAGAACTAGGGTTTCGATTCTCTGATGAATTTAAAACTTATGAAAGGTGGAAACCCTTTTTATATTTGTAGGAACCGTTATAGATGAGAGTGAAGAGGGAAAAAAACTGACCCTTGGCGCTTTATGAATAATATAAACGTTTCAAATTAACTTATCTTTGTGCGCGCGTCTGGTTATCTGTGCTGCTGGGTTGTGGACGACGGGTCGTGAAGTCGCCCGTGAAGGGCATCACGATCGTTACACACTTCCGTGAACATGATTTAGGGAGGGTTAACTTACATGAGGTTCACGAGAGGCTAGACGGTCCGTACAAAGCTTGACGGACCGTGAACCCTTCCGTGAACCAATTTATGGCTAGTTCCAGTGGCTTCCCTTTGCTGCTGTTGAGGATGACAGGCCGTGAAGTTTCCCATGAAGGACTCCACGGTCCGTGGGACTACTCGTGAAGAGCTATCTGCACCCTATTCTGCAATTTTTAGTCCAAGTCCTTCCTGCACACATCAACACACAGTGACTCTATACAAACAAAGAGAAATGAGAAAAAGTAAACTACCTATTACAAGTACAATCTTGGGTTGCCTCCCAAGACGCGCACAATTTAACGTCGCAGCACGACGCAAGTAACTTGATTACTCAGACTTCACCAAGCTTACATTCTTCCACTATTTTCACTTCTTCAGGAATACCCAAGTATGCCTTGATTCGCTGACCATTTGCCTTGAACCTCTCACCCTTGTCATTCTCAAGCTCTATAGCACCGGACTGAAACACCTGAGTTACCTTAAAAGCCCCAGACCATTTGGATCTCAACTTCCCCGGAAATAGACGAAGTCTAGAGTTGAAAGTAACACCAAGTCACCAGGAGTGAAGGTTTTTTTCTCAATATGCTTATCATGATACAGCTTCATCCTCTCCTTGTATAGTGCATACCTCTCATATGCTCTCAAGAGAAACTCATCCATCTCATTGATTTGATCCAGTCTCAGGTTTGCAGTTTCACTCCAACTAAGGTTCAGCTTCTTCAAGGCCCAGAGTGCCTTCTGCTCAAGCTCAACTGGCAAATGACATGCCTTTCCAAACACCAATTGATATGGAGACATACCAATAGGCATTTTGAAAGCTGTCCGATATGCCCATAGAGCATCATCTAACTTCCGTGCCCAATCTGTCCTGTTGGCATTCACTGTTTTTGCCAGAATCGCCTTTATTTCCCTATTGGATACCTCCACTTGGCCACTGGTATGTGGGTGATAAGGTGTTGCCACCTTGTGTTGTTTAGCCCCATATTTGGCCAGAAGAGCACTAAAAACCTTATTGCAAAAATGGGAACCCCCATCACTGATAATAGCTGTGGGTATGCCAAACCGTGAAAAGATATTCTTCTTCAAAAACCCAGCAACACTTTTACCATCATTCTCAGGCAGAGCAACTACCTCAACCCATTTGGACACATAGTCCACTGCCACCAATATATACTTCTGCCCATAGGAGCTCACAAATGGGCCCATGAAATAACTCCCCACACATCAAATAACTCCACCTCCAGAATAGGTGTCATGGGTAACTCATGGCGCCGAGAGATAGCTTCTTGCCGCTGGCACACATCACAACTCCTTACTATATCCATTGCATCCTGATGAATTGTAGGCCAGTAGTACCCACTCTGAAGTGCCT